>AYEL01047938.1:0-11310 GCA_000484575.1 Olivierus martensii
ACGACCAAGTTGCTTTGCAGAAGAACCAGTCTTTAAATGGCGGTAGAGGGTGCCAAACGGTATGCTGTACGATGATGAAGCTTTGCGGATGGTTATTTCCCCTTTTTTAACAGTAGCCATTGCAGCAGCAAGGCTGGCCTCAGACCATTTGCGGTGCAAATTCTTAGATTTGTACTTATTTACCATTAGGCCTCTCTGTAAAGAAAAAATCAAAACACTTAACAACCAACCAGTGATAAACATGGTAAAGTGGATCAATGATCCACTTTACCCTATCCACTTTACCCGAACAGGCCATTTTTCATTTCAGCAGATGTGGCATGAACAGGAATTGGTGTTAGGTTTAACAGCGCGGCTCGTTCTGAAGGCCCTGGACATCTTATTTGACTTAGGTTTTACATGCAATCATGATCTGATTCATTTACTAATCACACAAGATCATTTGGAGGTGAAATATTTTAGGAAATCACATAAATTTGGGAAATTACCTTTTTCTTGCTGGTTATTTGCCGCACACAAAAAACGACACATGTACACTTAAGGTTACTCTAGACCATAGCACATATGGAGAGCGGATGCTGACCTCTGTCAGAATCATTGAGATATTTTGATTAATCCACTTTAGGCTCTGATCCACTTTGGGCCATCTTCCCCTAAACTTTATCAACAAAGAATAATCGTGCTTAATTTTTCACATAACAATTCTGTTCTTAAACAGATGGCGAAACAATGAGTGGCTTATCAATATTGCAACAATATGCTATGTAACAAATGATAATGTCACAGCGATGCAACATAATAATGCAGCAATTGGTGAGGTTACAATGATTAACAAACGGTGGTGTATTATATATATATATATATATATATATATAGACTATATAAAATACAATGCCTGTTTCATATAAGCTCCCATACCGTTTGAGCTATCGGGACCAAACCTTGCTCAACAACTTCTAGTACCCCCGTCAGTAGCATAGGCTATCCTGGTCAAGATCTCCCAGGAAGTGGGCATTTTGGGATGGCAACGAAAATACATATTAAAATTCTTAATGGTTTTCTTCGAATTTAAATGACGTCACCATTACATAATAATAGTTGACGTAAAAAATACTATTGATATATAGTATCATGATTATGTAACAATGCGTATGTCACGAAAAGACTTCTCAATTCATGATTCAATTAATTAAAAATATTTATTTTTAAACTGGGAAAAAATCAGAAATGTAACATTATATTGTATGAAGTATTAAAAAGACAATATATAAATGACTATAAGTGCAAAATAAACAATAAAATAAATGTGAAACTTCTTTGACATCGTTGTATTTATATCCAATTAAAATCAAAACATTTTCAGGAATCATTCGTATTTTTGTTTGGCCTAATGTTCTTAGAAATTTATATCATTATAATTAAACTAGTATAATTCCGATATATTATTATTTAGTGTAAACCGAAAATATTTTAACTCAGTTATCACTATCAACTTTCTAAATATTGTGACTCCAAAATGTTAGCCGACAACAGGAATTTTGGTTTTTAAATCTCACGTGTTTGCCTGAAGGATTTCAGAGACCAGTTATCCAGATTTTAGAGGGTTTACAGATAGAAAATGATATCCATTGGCAGGGCCGTCGACCCTTTAGGTTCACCTGTAGGTTCGGACCCATCCTTCAATCTTCTAGCTGGCCCCTTTATGGATGTTGGTCAGTTTGTATTGGCTCAAAGTGGTTGCTGCAAAAGAATCCCCTGTGATTTGGAGTCTTAATTCACATTAACCAAATCTATAAATTCACTTAAATTTTAAATTTTTTTACTAGCCAGGGTGCCAATGTCATGATAGTCTAATAGTTTTCGTATAAATTGTACTGTATTAAAAAATTGAAATCCCCTAGCAATGTAGGATTCCTGGCTGTTAATGAAGATAAATAATTTTTAGTTTTGAATTCAGCCAATTATTTTAAAGCTATATTAAATCAAGAATTAAAATACTATACGATATTCCCAATACAGTATTAATATCAATTTTCAATATGCACAATTACATATTTTGCTTTACGATAAATTAAATTTCGATAAATATTTTGAACATAAAACTATTATTAGAAAAGATCAATAATAACATTATTCATTGTACAGGTATCCTTCCTATAACACGGTTTAGCTCTAACACGATTTGAAAATTGTGAAAACCCTCATATAACACAATACTTCTACAACACGGTTTTTTACTTAACACATTTAGAAAATTAGCTTACGTTTTCTCTCGTACAATATAAAACATTTTCATTAATTTTTGTAAATCCACACTATGGACACACAATACACACAAAACGTAATCATTTTGGGGAATACGTGACTAAAATTAGTCATAAATGCTATTTTACTAGTTTGTCGTGTGAGGAACCATATGCAGTCTATTTTCGATTTCGATTTGAAATTCAGTTAATTGAATTAATTTTGTAATTGAGTTAATTATCGACCATTGAGTACAGTATTTTGTGTTCCAAACGTTTAGTTCTTGTATAAAAAGTACGTTTAAATTCTTCAATAGAGGAATGTGAAATAGGAAAAAAAAATTATTCTTAAATTTTTTTTTGGGTATGTGTTAAGGAATGATTGTTTTGTAGCGGGTTAGATTACAGATTTTGTAAAGAGAGCGGAAAATAAATTTTAAATGCAGAAAAAAGTTGATATTTTTAAAATGAAAAAAAAAATTCTCATTTTTAATGAACAGCAGTAAAGAAGATATAATTATTAAATGAATGTTATATAAGCTGTACACTTTTTCTTTCCTTTTGTTTTTACGTATGTTGTTTTTTAAGTGTCTTACGTGTATATTTTTTTCTTTCATTGATGTTTCGTGTTATTAATATTCTTAATAAAAATTAAATTTCTTATGTGGAATTAAAAACAAATAATTTTCTTTAATTCAAATGGAGCCAATACAAATAACATTTTATATTGGCTCCAGGTCTGATATAACACGGTTTCACACAACACGGTGTTTTTTAGGAACCTATCTATCGTGTTATACGAGTCTCCAGGTCTGATATAACACGGTTTCACACAACACGGTGTTTCGTGTTATACGAGGGATACCTATATAAATTAAACAGATATTTTATATGTTATGAAAAACATTTTACCCATAAATAAACCTGCTAATTGTGATTATATTTTATAATTAAAAATTTTTTTATGCTGAATTCTTGAAATTTTCACAAAAGTTATTTTTACCTTATAACAAATTTTTCTCAAAGAATTTATTATAAGGTAGACTATTTTTTTTTTTTTGAAATATGTATTACTGATGATTATTTATTCACCTTTCCCTTTACCTGCATATTGGATATAGATATCTTAATCTCGGAAGTTATTTTGCAAAATTTAATAAGTAAATTTTTTCTATTTATAATCAAAACAAATACCAGAGAAAGAACTTTTTAAAATATTTAGGATATTACTATAATAATAAGAGGAGAGATGGTGATTATAAATAAAGTGATAATGTGGAAAACACAATTATAAACTTTAAAATTGTTTTTATCTTGTTATTTGCCATAGAACTGATATTAAGAAAAAAGGAAAAATTTCTGGAAAAGTCAAGTAAAGATTTATATTCTGTGTTAATTAAATGCCATTGTCTGAAATTGGATTGAATAAGTGAAAATTTTGTAGTAAAAATCAATTATTAAATTCTAAGTATATATTAATGCATTATCTTGTGTAGTTAGATATAATTCACCTTAATTATTTAATTTTCGATTGGATATTTAATTAACATCCAACAATCCAAAATACATTAATAATAACGCAATGTAATTCTGTACAATATAATTTTTTTAAATGGTATTTCATATAAATAATCAATTTAATTATTTGATAAATAAATTGCACTATTCTGGTAAATATGAAATAAAAAAAAATCGTACTTTTTTTAAAGTTTTCATCAACTAGTTCATAATGTTTCGCGTATAAAATCATGCTATAGTCCATAAAAAATAATTTTATTTCAGGTAACTGAAATTGATATATGATACCATTTTTTCCTTTAACAATAAATTTAATTACGTATTTTATATTATATATTGTTAGTTATTCATATGAATGGATATAAATACAAAATTACTCTAAGAAAGAAAGAATTAATTTCTGAAAAATTGTTCATAATATTCAAGAAAATTGAATTAATCAATTGTGCCATTAAATATAATGATATTTTATCAATATTTTAAGAGTAATTGCTGGTTTCTATAGATAATTTTAATCAAAAATTCGAAAATACTTTGGATAAGTACTTTCTACGAATCTGTATGCATTAAAAATTAAAAAAAAAATATGCTGAGAATAAAAGCACTGTATGCCATTAATTAATTGAAAAAATTATTTCGAATTATCACTTATACTTTGGATAAGTACTTTCTATGAATCTGTATGCATTAAAAATTAAAAAAAAAAAATATGCCGAGAATAAAAGCACTGTATGCCATTAATTAATTGAAAAAATTATTTCGAATTATCACTTAATTGATTATTAATTCGTATTATAAATTTTAAACAGTCACTGAATTGAAATTTTATATAATTTGTATTATTTATTCTGGATTTTTTGTCGAATAAATTAAATTTTCATGATAAATTTATATCTCTTTCTAAAAACAAATAAACACAAAATACAAAAAATTCAGTGATTTGAAATTATAATTTTAAATATGATTATATATATATATATAAAATTTCAAAAAATTGTTTTAAAAATTAATTTTATTTATGCTTAACAGATGGCAGTAGTAGTTTTTGAATGTAAAGTAAGCAAAACCAATTTATGATTCTGTTCTGCTCAAAGATAACTACTTAATGGGTTGCATCGAAACATTATTATACCATTTCTTACGCTATGACAATCGTGGGGATTACCAGAAATGCCCATAGATCTATTTCATCTGTAGAGATGGTGGGTTAAATTGTTACTTCTTTAATTGTTAATAGTTTTCTAAAGATTATAGATAAGTTCTTTCTAAAAAACTTTTAGATAAAAATATATACAGTATTATGTTCATTACTTGTGACACTATAGATAAGGCAGTCTGTAAGGTCATAAGAAAAGGAATTTTGCTCATTTCTGCGGGTAAATTTTTTAATTTTACCAATTCACAGAATAAATTTAATTGCATAATCATAAAAAAGAACCTGTTTAAAGTAAAAAAAATAGATGCATCTACTTCTCGTTTTATGCCTTCTTCATTTATGTTCCACAGAAATACGCGAAAATTTTCATAGATCGCTATGCGATTTAAGAAAAAATCGAAATTTATCATCTGCGAGCCAAATTGTGAAATTAGTTACTATATTAATTAATTAACAATAAAATTTAAATATTTATTATTTTCCGCACTAAAATTGCAAAATGGAAGATGAATGAGCCATGACTATGCATTCACACGCCTATAGATTAATGTCTCAGAATGATCAAAAACCAAAGAAAGCATTAAACAATGCAAAGAATAATGATTTAATACCCTCTTCATTCTTTTGTAGCATCTGGACCGGCAATCTCAAACTCTTCTCTTCAAAGGGCCAGTTTCGTTTTATAGGTTTGAAATGAAAGCGCCTATAGATTAATGTCTCAGAATGATCAAAAACCAAAGAAAGCATTAAACAATGCAAAGAATAATGATTTAATACCCTCTTCATTCTTTTGTAGCATCTAGACCAGCAATCTCAAACTCTTCTCTTCAAAGGGCCAGTTTCGTTTTATAGGTTTGAAATGAAAGTTTCTATTTAAAAAAATTCTGTTTTATTGAATTTTAATACAATTTATAAAAACGTTTTAAAGGATTTTATGAAAAACAATTATAGTGTTTTTCTGAATACTTTTTATATACTCTTGCGATAATAAATGCGACGAAGGCCACAATAAAAAATATATATAGAGCTGTGAGTTTAAGACCGCTGATCTAGACGATACTTTTAGTCACGACTCAATTAGACATATGGTAACTGTTTACATATATTTTCAACTCTTCCTTATTTCTTTGCCTCGTTCTTTGATAACAGTTCTATTCTGTTTTAGTGTGAGATTGCAAAAATTAGCTAGAAAGAGAAGCTTGTGCAAGTTCGACAAGGGAGAAATTACAAGGGGGATTAATTTAAAATCAATTTGATTGACTTTAAGTGAAAAAGATAAATCCTACGTAGATGAAAACAGGAATTTCCAGGAACCAACTATTACATAGAATAAGTAATATAAAAGCTAGATATATATAATTTATAATTACAAGAGTTACGTTTTCGTATTTTAAAACATAATTATTTGAAATTTTAAACTATTTTAAAGTTTATATATTTTATAAATTAACACTATTAATAAGAATGGTACATTTAACTTAATAAAATATATTTAAATAATAATAATAAAATAATTAAATGTTCCAAAACTTAATATTATTTCTTTAGATTATTTTCTGTTGACATTAACTAATAAGTAGAGTTATAATAATTCATATGTACTAACTTCTGCTTCTGGAACTACATTAAAGAAGTTTGGATGCTTTACTCCAGAGAAAAAGGCCAGAAGGCAATTAGAAACATTCCCAACGAGTACAAGAAAGAGCAACCTATTCCCTAGAGAGAAAAAGACTGGATATCTTCTTCAATCTTTCTACTGAAGAATTTTTTATTGAAAGTTAAATATTTATACTGGTATTAAAATTAAATATTTCTGCTCTCGTCAATCATTTAAAGAATTTTTTTAAGACAGAAAAAAATAACTTTCATAGAAGTTTTTGAATTGGAAAAACTGATTAAGTGTTTTATTTAATATGTTATTGATAATTAAAACATTTATAATTATTAAAATATTTCAAAATTTATTTTTTTTGACACCAGTTTGAATATATTCTTTTTCTTTATTGTATATTAACAATATAATTTTCTAAAAGTAATAAATTTTTTATAAATTATTCTGCATATATATCGTTGCTTAAATATCATTATAGAATGACGCGAAAACAGCTATAGATTTAATTATTATTAAATTTTGTTCATTAATATTGCTGTTTTATAGAATTTCATATATTAAATATATGTCACAACTCCTTTATCTATAATTTAATTTCAACTGATAAAATATTCGAGTATTTTAATTCACAGTATGAAATTTAGTGTGTTACATTTAAATTTTATATGATTTTAATTATTGATATATTCTGAATTCTGTAATTTTAGATTTATATAATCACATCAAATTATTGTATATTTTGTTTAATTCAAAATCGAATTTCTTCGATATCAAATAACGTTATTTAATATAAATTTTAAAGAATAAATAGGTGTGTTGTATTGCTCTTAATGTTATATTAAATTAATTAATGGAGTAAACAATACGAATTATGCCTATGTCAACATTTATTTAGACCGCACAAAATAATGTACAATTAATTCTTTAAAAATTAAAGTTAATTAAAAAATATTCATTCGATTAAGATTTATAATATAAATATATAAATTTATTTGTTCTAATAGCTTTCCAATGCCGCAAGTGTGGTTCTCTTTTGTGCATTATTTATAATATAAATATAAAAATAAAGATGAAAATAATTTTGTTTGATAAGCGAAAGATTCTGTACTAAAGCAAACACAAAATTTAAAAACATTGCTTATTTCGTTACTAAAAATGACAAAAAACACACACTCAAATTATAAATAATCTAAAAATTGCAATTATCGGAGTATATCTGTCTTCTTATAATGCATTTTCACTGATTATTTTTGTAATAGGATGAAAAATTCTGATGTTCTGATTTTGTTCTTTATGATTACACCTTTTTCTTTCTTTTGGCTTTATTATCCCCAGTGGAGAAGACAGCATTTTTATCTATTTTTCCACTGGGAATCGTATATTATGGATAATGATATAATTGTTGCTGATGCCTTCACTAATTGGGACAATCCAAGTGTAATTTTTCAAGAAGAATATATCCACTTACTTCAGTAATAACGAAAATAATTTTCATATATCATCATTGAATGAAATATAATGGTCACTATATAAAACTGATTACTAGGGGTTATTATTATTATGTATAAAATACAAACGAATATGTTATACTCCAGATTTGTCACATTGAATAATTTTTATTAGTGATACAATCATTAATATGAGCATTATTATCTACATCCTCATTTCATTGTTCAGTGTAGATTTTAAATCATATTTCTTCAAAGCTATTTAAATTTAATGATTATATTTTAACATAGAATTAATGCATAACTTACATAAGAGATTTTTCAGATTAAAAATATATATATTTATATAAAATTTTCATTTCTGAAACTGATACAAAACTAAAATAAATTAATGTGCAATGACTTTATGTTTGGATTAATTTCTGAACAAAAATAATGTGTTAACCCATTGATAACTTTTTAATTAATCATTTCTTGCAAAATACCTTCAGTTTTTCAGGAAGATTCTAGCCCCGGCTTTAGAATCTCATCCATCCGATTGATCCCATTATGGGAGTTGATCAGTTTGTGATAGGCACTAAAAGTTGCCTCCGCCAGATGCAATATATCCAACAATATGTGCCACATGGCGGCTTACTTAAATTCGCCTAACCTCTGGTTATTTAAATAATAATTTTACATTATATTTGGCACAAGAAATAATAAAAACATAATCTAAAAATTAATTTTGGGTTATTTTGCACTTAACTCAAAATTCGTATTAATTGCAACCTAGATATATCCTTCAGAATTATATTCTTGTATTTCTTTCTCGTTTATTGTATATGGATATTTAAGTTTTCATATACTGTATATATTTTTTCTTTATAGAGCTGTACAATCTAGAGATGCATTGAATTTCTCGCATCCCTGAATCATCTCCCGATCTAGTGGTCCCGGGATTTAATAGATATAAAAAGAATTTAATAAAATAATACATACTTAATACTCTCTTAGCATCAAGGTTCTAACTATCTTTGCACTAATATACCTCCTTGCTATTTTGATATTGGTTCATCCGTCATTTTTCAAAGTTTGGTAAAAAATATAGACGTCATATGGTACACAATGAAATGAATTCTCTCGATGGATGAATTGCAACTGAAACTTTTGCAGGTCTCAGTTATAATTCATTCATCAGTACAACATGATAAAAGTGAAAAGTTCAATATTTTTAACTTTATTTTTATTTGCATTTCTGTTGAAGTCATTTTTCAAAGTTTGGTAAAAAATATAGACGTCATATGGTACTCAATGAAATGAATTCTCTCGATGGACGAATTGCAACTGAAACTTTTGCAGGTCTCAGTTATAATTCATCCATCAGTACATGATAAAAGTGAAAAGTTCAATATTTTTAACTTTATTTTTATTTGCATTTCTGTTGAACAAGTCATTTAAGTCAGGAAATTAATAAATTTACTTACACTTTTCACATTTCTGTTTCTGTTGTATTTTCAAGTAATGTACTTTGCATAATATTAAATTATCTAACTTTTAATATTAATTTATAGATATTAATCATCAATATTGGTTTATACATTAAAGTAAAAATTGATTTGGTAAACGATGTTTAATTTTAAGAAGAAAGATGACTAGAAACAAAGCTTTTAGCTTATTATATATAGTGATATAAAAATTATTTAAAAACTTAAATTTTACGGCTATTGTTTATGTTGTTTGAAGACTAGAAATATCATTTAGATTAAAACAGGATAAGTTTTAATTATGTAGCATATAGAAATATATATTATAAATTTTTTAAAATATTTAATAGAATTATAACTTCTTAATTATGAGTTAAACAATAATTATGATCGTATTTGATACAGTTCATATAGTTTTCCTTGCCTTACCACATAATATTATTGTATCGTCTACAGAATATAAAAAAAAAAACAAAATTTAATATACAAATGTAAGAAAAACTTGATTATCAAAATATAATTCAAAACCGTTTTGCTCGATATCGTTCTTTGTTATGATACTCAATAAATTTTGTCAAATCTTAGAGGGCATTTTTTGTAACTGCTATTGTTAATGGAGAATTGATTCTAAATGTTTTTGTTTACATCAAAAACAAAGTTTTCATTGTTATTAGGCACTTATTGTGATCTAAAAAATTGTAAAATTCTGAAAGAAATCATTTAAATTTATGTAACTTAATTCAACTTTTGTTTCAGATTTCATCAGAAAGAATTTTTAAATAATTGCCTTTTCGAAATGACAATTAATATTGCTTTTATCAAATTGTCGCTTAGATCATAATTTTTCAAGATCTTACCGTTTTTATAACATGATAAATTGATTTTTCAGTAATTCTATCAAGTACTGTAGCTTCTTTATCAGTTTTTATTCGAATCTGGAAAAATGAAGGAATTAAGTGTTCTATAAAGCTAGAATGCCTATCATTCTATAATTATTAACGTTATCATTTATTATGCTTAAAAATGTACGAATAATTTTTAAAAAGTAACATATCTTTGTTAGTTTTTAATAATAAGCATAAAATAAATTACAAATTTTAAGAAAATTCTCTTCTAATAAGTTAAAATTTATCCAAACATACATAAATATATTTCGTTTTAGAGCTTACAAATATTTCTTCCTTAAAAAAAACATAAAAATCTAGCAATAAAATTCTTAATTTTTGCATCAAAAGTAATTAAAATTAAGATTTATCAACTTTATTTTAATATTAGAAAACACTTAAAATAATTAACGAAATGTAACATTCAAGTTTAAAATACTGTATGAAACAATGTTACCAATATGCTTACTGACTAAAACAATGAATAATATTGTTTGATCAATTTTTTGAATTTTATTGCTAATTTAGAACCAGATTATTTTAAAAACTATTTTATAAAATATTATATATCTAGTTATATCAGATAAATAATACCTTGTGGAATATTTTAAGACTCAAAGCTGAAAATCTCTATATTCATGCTATATTTAATCCTTTTTCGATATTTGGATTAAATGTATTTCTAGTTTTGTAAAGTATCTCCCAGACATGCAAATATGTCTGCATTTAATCATTTTGTGTCAGATAATAAGCTCACTTCAAAAATTAATTCTGTACAAGCAATCAATTTGACATGGAACATTTATAAGCATCTCACGTTCATTCCCCACGAAAAAAAAGGGAAAAAGGATAGAGAAACATCTATTTATATTAAATATTCCTTATTATTATACTAATAAAACATTCTTTTTGTTATTTTTCAGCAAATAAAATTTAAAAAAAAAAAATCTAAATTAATATAAATATGATTATTGTCTATAAAC
>AYEL01047941.1:0-15244 GCA_000484575.1 Olivierus martensii
CTAAAGATAATCGAAATTAAAGATGAACGAGTGCTAAGAGGCTGTTGTAAAAGTGAAATAATAGATTCCTATAATTAAATTAATAATTAAAATAACAAAAGGCGGGAAATTCATATTTATCAGAATTTATGAACTATATTTTGGAAATTAAACAAAAATCACTTTAAAAGTAACATATTCAGCGATATTTATAAAACTTACCAAATTCATCCGGGAATTATACATAATCATAGTTAAAAATGAGAAATTCTGGCATATTTTTCAAATTTACCAACTTCATTTGGGAATTATGTAAAATCGTCGGTAAAAGTGAGAAATTTAATAAAATTTATCAAACTTACCAGGATAATTAGTGATTATGCATAATAACCGGTAATTATGCATAATTACCAATTACTTTTACCGTAACATATATGTGGTATAATGAAATATAATTTATTTTTATTATTAATTATTTATATTTTTTATTTGTTTAGTTGGCAACAGAATTGTTGGCCGCCATGTTCGTTGCTGTTTTTTGAAATAGATAATCTTTTTTCTTTCTCTCAGAGGTTTTTATTAATATATGTCAATCCGTGGATGTGGGAATACGACGACGTCACCACATATATATAGATCATTGGGCTGATACATCTCGGAGGACAAAGAGGTGGCTACACCCTCCATATAAACAGAAAAAAAGAAGGGTCCGGCAGTACAATTGTCGCCTTACCGAAGCACAGCGAATGAGGTACATATCGAAAGGGGGGCCGAAACACACAAAAAATCCCTAATGGACCAGGGGTCAAAGGTCAAACGTTTACGAGATTCAGAAGCATCTAGGCGGCATAGATAGTGGAGCACGGGAACGAGACGCGTCGCGTCGCAGACCACAGCGAGGCCAGGCACAACGTCAAACCGCATGCACCATTTGCAACAAAAGGAAATTTGCGAGTCTATATCTCGTAAACGTTTGATATTTGACCCTTGGTTCACTAGGATTTTTGTATGTTTCGACCCCCCTTTCGATATGTACCACTTTCGCCGTGCTTCGGTAAGGCGACAATTGTACCGGTCCGGCATCTTATGAAAAGTAGCGGCGGATTCGTGTAATAATGCATCAGCGCGGCCATCCAGACACCTCAAATAAGAGTACGGGTGGTCTGTGACATCCAGTTTATATACTATATATATATACAGTAAAGCGGGAGATACTAATGCAATAAATAAATTAACGCACAGTCTGACAATAAAATTATAAAAAAATGATGCTAAGTGATTTATATAGCAAGCGTATTTTGCTTATTTTGTTGTCACATCGATAGATCAGATAGGACAACTTTTCAAGTTTAAATTCTTTTATTATTAAATGATAATTTTCTTATCTTCTTTTTAACATAACTATATGTTTATTTCGTTATATTAATCAGTTTAAATAATAAATATTTATTATAAATTGCAATATATATCAATAAATATGATAATGATTTGACGTCAAATATATCATTTTTATAATAACAAATCAACAAGTTATTTTTGAGAAATTAGTTTCCAATATTTACTATAGAAACCTAATCATATAAAACAAGAGTCGGCAACCGGCGGCCCGCGGGCCGCATGTGGCCCACACGTATATTTTTGGCGGACTACGAAAGATCGACGATACTTACATAGCATGCGGGCCCGTATGTTGAATTATCTGAATAATGCATTTTATAATATAAATAGTAAATTAAAAATAATTTTATGCTTAAACTTAGTGATATCCCCATGCAACAGTACCGTAACTAGAGATGGACGGAGGGGGCGGTCCGCCCCTGGCAGCATTTTTGGCATTAAAAAATTTTTTTGTGATTTTGTATTTTAATTCATAAATAATTCGAGAAATTAGTTTCCAATATTTACTATAGAAACCTAATTATATAAAACAAGAGTCGGCAACCGCAGCCCGCGGGCCGCATGTGGCCCACACGTATATTTTTGGCGGACTACGAAAGATCGACGATACTTACATAGCATGCGGGCCCGTATGTTGAATTATCTGAATAATGCATTTTATAATATAAATAGTAAATTAAAAATAATTTTATGCTTAAACTTAGTGATATCCCCATGCAACAGTACCGTAGCTAGAGATGAACGAAGGGGGCGGTCCGCCCCGGGCAGCATTTTTGGCATTAAAAAATTTTTTTGTGATTTTGTATTTTAATTCATAAATAAAAGAAATAAAATTATCTTTTCTTAAACTTAATTTTCAAATTATGTCTAAATAGGTTTGATGTGTATTATGTATTTCCAGTGTGTATTCCTCATCGTGATATATACTGTCCGTCCAGCTTAGCCGCGACCATCGACGCAAGTACGCGTGCGCTAACTGAATGAGTCCAGTAACAAAATAGGAATGACAGCTTTGTACATGGATGCTTTCAAACGAAGATAACTGAAACTGAATGGAAGTTTATTGTAATGTCGAATGCTAAACGATTAGTTTCGACGTATATTTAACAGAACTTAATACAGTATAATATTAATTCAATATTCCTACCCGTCATTATACCGACTGCGACTCTCCATTTCGCGTTTGGACTCATCCACCTTAGCTAGACGCGGTTTTTGTGGACGAACAATATATATATCGATGGTATTTCCCCATAGTTTCCCAAAGAAGGACAGCAATTGACAGACCGCCCCAGGCAGTTCCAACTGTAACTATGCCATTGCCATGCAATTTCGCACCAGTGTGCAATTTCGCATCAGGTGTGGGGAACAAAGATAATTTGGCTATAGAAAAACAATCGCAAAAGTCTCATTAAGCAAGGAGACAAACACATTGTGATGCATAAACTGTATTATTTTGTTTTTATATGATCATTTTTCATTCAGTTTCATTTTCATGTTGTCGGCCGGATGGACACATGGTAAAGCTATGGCTTACCCAATGGCGAATTAAGACGGGTTGAGGCCCCAAGCGCAGAAGAAAATATTGGGCCCCTTAAAAAAAGAGAGTATCAAGAGAATAAAAATACATATTGATCATATTTTTAAATAAATAAAACATATTATGTACTATTTATATTTTATTCCAGCAAAAATTCAATATAATATAAATGTATAGAATTTTACTTGAAATCAAAAGATGAAAATATTTAAATAATTTTTTTCCTAGCTTTTAGTTAATACATACTTTTTGCAGTGTTGCCAGTGTAGTATTCGTATTCGGCATACGGTAATTGTTTGTAATTGTATTTGGACTTTGGTTGTTAATGAAAATAAGCGAATATAAAAATTTACTATCAAGTTTTACTATTAATTGTAAACTTGTACGTAATTATAATTGCATTAGAAAAATATGTAAAGTTGAGGTTTTGCGGGCCCCCAGAAATCGGAGTCTCGGGCGCGCTACCCGGTGAGCCCGCCGTTAAATCCACCTCTGGGCTTACTACTATGGAGGATTCGGGTTCAAATCCGGATCCACACCTCCAGTTTTTATAGGAGAGTCCAGGTGCGGTCCGTTGAAGCCCACCTTCAACTATCCTGTTGACCCTATCTTGGGTGCGATATGGCGGCTTAACCGAACCAGAACATTTTCATAGCTCGTATTTTAAATATTTCTGTATTTTTAAAGATTGCTATAATAAAAATTAATGATAAATATTTTTTTCACTTATTATTTTCTCTTAATTAAATACTTGCGGCCCGATTATAAAAAATAAATATTGAATGTAGCCCGTAAGTCCGAAAAGGTTGTCGACCCCTTATATAGAACATTCATTTTATTAAAACAAAATTTCTTTATTTGAATACTGTGTGTTTATTAATTATTATTTAATTTACAGTTATAGGCACGATTAAATAATAAACAACAGGAATATGCACATTAGTGTTGCTATATTCGAACTTTCAGGAAAAGAGGAATGACACTCTGTGTGAGAATATGTGTATTTATATCAGGACATGATTTGCATTAATGCAACTCACGCTATATTAATGCATTGTTAATACAGCATGAATAATAATTATAAAAGAAGAATAAAATATTTATCACATATTATCAACATAAGTATAAAAAGTATCAAAAATTTTTACATTATGCTATACTCAACAGGCTATGATGTATTGAGTCCTAGCCAAAAACAGTCGTCGTTAATCCGACTGTAAGATAACTAACTTTTTTCGATTTGTTTTATTAGAGAAATTATTTTATTAAAAAATTATTAAATATAAATAATAGAAAACATAAATTTATATAAATACTTTTCGCAACCGCGAGGCAGTGAAGGCTTTTTTTTATGAATTTGTAAAGTAAAATAAAAAATGAGTGTTTTTATGCAAGTTTTCCATTACATTCTAGTTCTTGAACTATTAATGTAATATTAAAAAAAATATATTAAAACTTCCGCAGGAAACTATACCTTATATAATAATAGACATTTATCTCAGTCAGCGCCGGATCCACAGTGCGCGAAAGTGAAGTTTCAATTTTACACACAAGCCTAATTATATTTATTTTGACAATATTTCGTGTTGTAGAATCAGTCTACAAAAACATAACAGTGTATTTTTCTAACTGATAATGCTTATCAAAGGAGAGAGAAACCAATGCCAATGAATTTGTAAAGTATAATAAAAAATGAGTGTTTTTATGCAAATTTTCCATTTCATTCTAGTTCTTGAACTATTAATGTAATATTAAAAAAATATATTAAAATTTCCGCAGGAAACTATACCTTATATAATAATAGACATTTATCTCAGTCAGCGCCGGATCCACAGTGCGCGAAAGTGAAGTTTCAATTTTACACACAAGCCTAATTATATTTATTTTGACAATATTTCGTGTTGTAGAATCAGTCTACAAAAACATAACAGTGTATTTTTCTAACTGATAATGCTTATCAAAGGAGAGAGAAACCAATGCCAATTAAATTGATTAATTGATAAACAATTTTTAATGATTTTGATTCGTTGAAAGCAAGAAAATTTAAACTATGGTTTATATTTATTATATTAAATAGAGTTCATTTTTATTATATCTATTACAAATGTATTTTTTTGGGTATTATTTTGTTAACTATTTGTTGGTTTAAAAAACGAATAAAGTTTTTTTTCATATTTTTCAGTGACTGTTTATCTGATGTCATTACATTCTGGTTCCAAAATATTACATATGTTTACGTATTAATGCACGTGAATGAAGAGGAGAGAGGGCGTCATTTTCTAATGTTGCCTCAGGTGACAAAATATCTAGATCCGGCACTGATCTCAGTTTTCGAATATTAAAAAAAATCTTTACTTTTTTTAATCGATTTTTTTTATGAAAAAATCGTTTTATCTTCGGATTTATAGAAGATATACATACTTTCTATTACGTAAAAAGCTAATAAAATTATTTGTAAGATAATAATTAGGCAAAAATACATTTGTAAATACTGTAATTAAACAATCCATCCGGAAAAAATTTGCAATACTGAAAAGGAAACATGTTCTAGAAAAACTAGACTGTAATAAATAAATGTATTCCCAACAACAAAACAATAAAATTTAAAAAAAAAATCAAAAATCGATAGTGAATTATTAAAAACTATTTTAGATATTTTCAAACAAATATTCGAAATGTAATTTTGCATTTTATATTATACAGAAAAAAAAAAAAAAAAATCAAAAATCGATAGTGAATTATTAAAAATTATTTTAGATATTTTCAAACAAATATTCGAAATGTAATTTTGCATTTTATATTATACAGCGGACTCCCGTACAACACGGAAGATACGTTCTGCGTTTAGGAAATCGCGTTATACGAGACATACATTACAGGACGATTTTATGCAAATTCAAACTTGTCTCTGAGTTCCAGCACTGATCGCATATAGTATTGCTAATGAGATGTGCGTTGGTTTCAAATATGATTTTATTGAGTGCAGAGTATTAATTAACTTGTTTTAAAAAATGTTTTAATTAAAAGAAATTAAAAAAAAAAAAAAAAACTTTATTGTGTGAAGAGTGTTAATTAATTTGTTTAAAGAAGGTTTCTTTAAATAAAGTAAAAAAAAAAAAACAAAACAGAATACAGATAACTAAATTTTAAAAAATATTATATATAAGTAGATTCCGAAAACGCGGATTCGTATAACTCGATGGAAAAGTTTTTAAGGTTGTCATGGAAACGAAATAAACTTCGTTTGGTTTTTTGATATAATCAACGGATACTATAAGTAACGGGTAAGTAACGTTTAAAAAAAATTTATCCTACGCGTTATACGGGACTGTTTATAGCGTAATATGAGTACTATCCGCAATTTTTTGTCGAGTTATATGAATTCGTATTATAGGGGAGTGCGTTATACGGGTATTATTTATCCTACGCGTTATACGGGACTGTCGCAATTTTTTGTCGAGTTATATGAATTCGTATTATAGGGGAGTGCGTTATACGGGTATTTACTGTATATATGATGAGAATCAGTTATATTTATTCAAATTATTTTGACAATAATTTAATTTTTAATCTATTCAGTAAAAAAAAATTTTTTCTATTATCTCTATTGTTTCTTTTATTATCTAAAACTGTGCTCACTGTTTCAACTTGTTAAAAAATTTATATATATATATATTAAAAAATCAAATATTTTATATTAAAAATAATTTTTAAAATGTAAAAAACTTGCAAAAAAATTAAACGAAGCATCTGAAGAATAGTAAATAGGGATACACAACAAGATCAATTCCTAGTTAATTAATCTTGGGTTGCATATATTGCAATTCATGCTAGTGCGTAGCGATTGACTTGGCACTGGTGCAATTTTAACACTAAAAACAGAAATGTAAAGGCGTGCTAACGTACCTTTGCACTTCCTAGTTATTTCATTGGATAGTGAAAGTTTGGTATTTGGATAGCGTGACTTGGTGAAGTATGAAGTTGCTATTTTCCAAAGTTGTTACTCTTCTAAAATTTGCAAAGTAAATTGTCAGGCGAAACTATTTAAATCTACTAGTGTGTGTTACAAAAAAAATCTAGTTTTAAAGTTTTATCTTAACATTCAGTTGATAAGATAAAACTCTTCAAATATTAACAGCATATGAATCGATTAATCCATTTTAATCCTTCTACTTCTCGATCTTTATACCATATAAACTATTATGAAATAAATATAACTAAAAATTTAAATTTTATTTGAAATAATCAAAAGCTTATCATCATCATTGACCTTTATATATATATTTCTTTGATATAATTCGAAGGATATATGCCGAATTTATCTGGTTAATATTAAACTATTAAAGTATTAATTATGTCACTCGATTATGTACAGTAACATATGATATTGGCACAAAAGATAATAAAAATAAAACAGCTAGAGTTACTCATATTTGTCCGTAGCCAATAAAAAAAATTGCGCATAGCGTAAGCTTCAGAACAGAAACTACAAGTCAGCTATATTAATTTTAAACAGTGAAAAAATCTTTCGGCATATAACTTGGCCCTTCTCAGTTCACTCCAGTTTTAAAACATCTTAGAATTGTGCAAACTGATTAAAGCTAAGATAGCTGGCGGATAATAAGATTAGGATGCCCAAAATCCTGTTATATGCCGCTTAATTAATTTTTTTAGGAATCTTACATACTTTTTGACTTAAAATAAAAATGTAATGCACCTATATGTTTACAGTTTATTATAAATATAAATATTATTGATTTATACTTGAATTACAAAATTAAAAGTTTCAATAATAAAATAAATCATATACGAGTGATATAATATGTATATATTTCTGAACTAAAAATTATTCACAAAAAATAATAATTCTAATTTAATAAATATGAATTTCTTTTATCACTAAGCACTAATCCAGATAAAATTCACAGTGAAATTTTTCTATATTTTATTTGTATAATCTTTTATAATGCTGTCATATGCTATCTTTTATAATCTTTTACATTGCTTGTGATAAAGATTTTTTTAAAACATCATTATGTGGTTAATTAAAATAATTTTTAATTTCTTCTGAAATTTGAAAAATATATAGACTACGCATGGATCCCCTTACTAGATTCCTGCAGTTGTAAAGTCGTAGATTGCATTTCATATCGCTCTTATCATCTTCAGCCTCTGGGCTAAGACATTTGACTAAAAACATTTTTCTCTATTTAATAAAATTTATTTATGTTGATAGTTTGGCATAGTCACAATACGTATGCCTAAGAGCAGAAATTATTAAAATAAATAAATTTTATTATATTATTATTGTGTGATTCTGTTTGTTACAAAATTAGAATTTTATTTTTATAACTGTACTATACAGTATAGTAATCACTAACTGCCTTTTATTACAGGAATTATTTATGTCGAAATTCAATGTAATTATAAGTAAAATGTTATTAATCTGACATTTATATTCGAGAAAAATATTTAAGAAAACATAAACTGCCAAATTTAAAGTTTCATATTAAATTAGTAAAAGAAGCATTTAGGTATTAATACAAGAACGATTCAGCTTCTTAGTAGACAGATTAATGAAGTTATTACTAAGAACTACAGTCATACCCCGAATTTCGGCTCCTCGACTTATGGCGCTTCGGAATTATCAATACGTACTGTTTGAATTACCTTCATTCTCCAAGGTTTCAGTGTTCAGTTTGGAATTATAACTCTTCACCAGCAAATTTTTGAAAAACGAAATGCTTATGTTTTCAAAATAAGGCTTACAGTATTATTTTTAATTATAAATGCTTCAGTTATGTTAGTTATGTACATTCATGACAACAGCAAAAAAAAAAAAAAAAAAAAATGTATGTTAGTTATGTACATTCATGACAACAGCAAAAAAAAAAAAAACAGTGCTTCTACTTAGGTATAATTTCGAGTTACGGCATCAATCTAGAACCTAAGGTGACATAACTGCGGGGTATGCCTTTATAGCAGTTTTAAAATAGTAATAATATGCACAAACTCGTTTTTGTTTACTCCAAAAGATGCTTTACAACAGGGGTATCCAACCTTTTGTCTTCCTTGGGCCACATTTGAAGAAAAAATTGTCTCAGGCCGCACATAAAATATATATATGCTAACTATAGTTATTAAGCAAAAAAGTCAGTAAATAATGCACAATATATGATATTCACCATGACAAATAAGCAAAAATATCGTAGCATAATAATCTTTGACTTCTTTTTGTTCAGAAATTTTTTAAAAGTCATTGAGCGGATCAAGAACTTTTAATCACTGAATTAAGAAATATTTTAGAAAATACAAATAGGAAATGTAGTTAAGTATTTAAACAATAAAAATTTCATTATTTTTTATATATTTTTAATACAAAAATGAAGCAAATTTATTTTTCTTTATTAGTGGGATATTTGATGATGATACGACGAATTTCAAAAAATAAAAAAAAAAAACAAATACCGGTACATAAAATCTCAATGCTTTAAGAAAGTTTACGATTTTATGTTGGGCCGCATGCGGCCCGCGGGTTGGACAGCCCTGCTTTACAAGTCGCATCGTTCAACTGATTTCGACTAAATTAGAAATACGGACATATATTATTCTTCTGAAAATTTCATCCCAACACGATCAAAATAATACGATCTTCTAGATTATAGAAGATAGTGTATAGAAAAATTGATAAAAATTGATTTATTACTGCTGCTAATCGATTTTGATCAATTTTAGCGTAATGATCCTCTAGCACAGCGTTTCCCAAACTTTTTCTATCACGAAACACTTCACAAATCCTGAAATTTTTACGGAACACTTTGGTTATTTTATACTGTAAGAAGATATTAATAAATAAATAAATTAGGCAAAACAAACATTTTTTATCAAATTGTAATTATATAAAATAAACTAGCAACTCCAGTTTCAACTTGGTACAGTATTTTAATTAAATCGTATGAGACTTATATTAATTTTCAAATTTTTTACGGAACACTTATAGATCTTCCACGGAACATAGTTTGGGAAACGCTGCTCTAGCACAAGAGTGGGCAAACTACGGCCCGCTATCCGTGCACAAGTGTAAGATTTTTTTTAAAATTTTACCACAGAAATGTTAAGATACCATAAGCAAGCAACGTAATTAATTAATTAAATTTGAATTTTGTACGCTAAACGTCCCCTTTAAAAAATCTGGAGTGTGCCCCACTCGACTTTCCGATACTTTTGAATATACAGTATAATCTATTGGGGCAACGGATTTTGAGGCAATGGTAGGTTGGTAGTGGTAGGGTGCTGCAGTGAAAATTCGTTGAAAACAGAACATTGGTTTTCGGCATGATCGCAGTATTTTCCTCATGTATCAGAAAGTAATAATATTTTTTTTTACATGTGGCCCTCTAGAGATCCAACATTTAAGTCCGTGTGGCCGCGGTCAGTAGCACAAGAGTGGGCAAACTACGGCCCGCTATCCGTGCACAAGTGTAAGATTTTTTTTTAAATTTTACCACAGAAATGTTAAGATACCATAAGCAAGCAACGTAATTAATTAATTAAATTTGAATTTTGTACGCTAAACGTCCCCTTTAAAAAATCTGGAGTGTGCCCCACTCGACTTTCCGATACTTTTGAATATACAGTATAATCTATTGGGGCAACGGATTTTGAGGCAATGGTAGGTTGGTAGTGGTAGGGTGCTGCAGTGAAAATTCGTTGAAAACAGAACATTGGTTTTCGGCATGATCGCAGTATTTTCCTCATGTATTAGAAAGTAATAATATTTTTTTTACATGTGGCCCTCTAGAGATCCAACATTTAAGTCCGTGTGGCCGCGGTCAGAAAAGTTTGCTCACTCTTGCTCTAGCAGATCCCAATAATATGCATGAAATTATTCAAATCTGATAATATTTATATGAGCTGCTATTTTCACAGCACAGATCCAGTCACATATGATTGCATATCGATCATTTTCAATAGGATTCCCTACAAAGACCCAATAATGTAAATAAATTTCATTCAGATCGAGTAATATTTATGCGAGATATTTCTCCAAAATATGTAAATACATCAATAATATTGAACCTTATTTTCCTCTGTCTTTGATAAATGTTAAAAACAGGAATGATCCCATATTTAAAATAATTGATTCGGTTGATTCATCGTTTTAGTAAAATATTTATGTTCAGTATAAACAGTATTATAAGAGAATTACAGTTTACAAAAGCCTTACTACTTATTAAAGGAAGCATTAGATCAAAATAAAAATTCACGGTCAATGAATTAAAAAACATTATTAGGTTTTGAAACATTTATCGTATTACAGAAATTTCCGATATAAAATTTAATCGTATTTGATAACTTACGAAGATAACGGTAAGACACATTACGAGTAGACCTATAGGGCAAGGCCATTATACTCTTTAGAAAAAAAGCGCGATAAACACTAAACTGCTGATGAAATAGTTTGCTATCTGAATTTAAATTTTTAAAAACAAATTTACTACAGTATTTCTTTATAAAATCATAACATAAATCTCATAAACATCGTCAGAGTCCATTAATCAGTATTAACGAATGAAAAAATGATTTCAGTTCCAAATAAATTTTGCTGCTAAAAACGAAAAACTTTATTATTTTTTCTTTAATTTGAAACAGAGATATTCAATTTTATCTTTCTGAAAAAAAAATTGTATTTTCGGAATTGGAACACAACATGGCCAAATGTTCATACCAGTTTTCATAAGGAAAAGATTTTTCATTGAATGCAATAGCTTTATAAAAATAAATCCTATAATCAGAGACTTTCAGAGAAAATGCGAGGCCCAGGGAACTAATACTTTTGAGGCCCTTAAAAAAAAAAATTGACAAATATGCATTGATAAGTGTACAAGAAAAGCGAAAAACCATTGATATAGATTTCAAATTTTGACAAACACTGAAGCTCGAACAGTATAAAAATATACAAAAGTGTATATATTTTTTCTAACATATTGAGTTATAAATTGAGGCCTCTAAATCGCGAGGCCCGGGGCAGTCGCCTTTCTTGCCCCCCTCTCTGATAGCCACTACTTATATTTTCAATTGGGAAGAAGTTCAAACTGTGCTCCAATTTAAAATCTTTTAGTGACTTTTTTAAAATTTAAACGATCTAAAGTTATCGTAAAATTATCAAATAGTTCGACAGGCTAGTTTAGGAAATTTATAACAAATTAAAACTTAAATAGTTTTTAAATATTTATATCTTATAATCATTCAGTTTTCAACTACTCAGGAAAACCAGCCACTTCTATAGAGCCGTGGTTCCCAACGTGGGGCGATTCGAGGATAAGTTATTAATAGTGAATTTTTTGTATTTCTTATAGTTCTTAGGGCCTCATATACAGTATATAAATATATATTGTGATATGTACATATTTAAAATTAAAATCACAATGTACACGGCGGTTAGCTGATGACAATGGAGAGGGGGAAAACCCGCTAATAGAGAGGAGTGGTGAGAGGGAGGTAAAGGTTTAGATAACCTTTACTCCTGACCTCTTCATTGTCACCAGCTGACCGCCGTGCACATTCTGATTAAGATAAGTCTGACGATCTTAGAAAGTAAAAAAACATTTAGTGTGCGCTCACAGTTATTATTATTGAATGTCCTTGATACGTATCATTTCATATTATTATTTTTTTTTAACAATTTCTTAATGATTTTTTCCTCAGTACGTCAACTGCCCTTTCGTTCTTTTATTTTCTCTTTCATGGATACCACGTTCTTCGAAAGCTTGTTTAGACCATATTAATGGCTTTTTAGGCTTCCTCCACGTGAATAGGAGTTCACTTTTTTGAATAATAAAAATTATATGTCACAGGGAGGCATCAGGATTTTAGAGATGCTTAGGACGGGCATGGCCAAAAAAAAGATTGGGAACCACTGCTCTAGAGGGAACATCCATAAAATACATTTTGTTATTTAAAAATCACTTCGTCATTTTTCCTCACATCAAGATTGAACTTCTGACTGTGACGTCACAATTAGGAGTTTGATTCATAATCGACCTTGGTCTCCGCGATTAAATCGCGGAGATGAAAGTTGACTATGAATCAGAGAACGTAACTTGATTATGTTACTTGTTACTTAGATCCTTTAGATTAATATCTTATTTGTCAAACACAACTCCTATTATAAACGTTTTGTAAAGTTTACATTTTACATAAACTTTATAAACAAGGTAACGGTAATAATAACTCTTTATAGAACGATGTACTGTACATATTGCGGAAAAAATGAATATTTCACTTTGCGACAAAAATTTTATGTAAATAATAATATATAATTATTTATTTATTATTAATAAATAATGTTTCAATCACAAAACAATTATAAATGCAATAATAACAAAAAAACCAAAGTAACATTTTTACTTATGCTTTAATAATCTGTTAGAGTAGAAGTATTGCATCAAGCAGTAATTTTTTAAATAAAATTCTTCCGTATTTTAGCCAAATTTAGCCCATCTACTTCTTCATTATGGCAATTAATAATAGCCAAATCATTTAATTGATGTATTTTCTTAGATCTTAATAGAAAACGATCGCTCAATAGTAGGCCTATAAGTAGTTAGTGGTATTGTCAAAATTAAAATTGATCTTAGATTTAATTATCGTTTTACTGTGGTTAGTAACAGAATATAGGTTTCTTGTGTTTACATTTTAGTATTAAACAGAATGTAATTGGCTTATTATAGTACCACAATACTCTAACACATGTCACGCCACTGTTAACTGCAATTATTATCTTTATTTAATATTATCCATCTCAGATAAAAATGAAGATTTAATCACGATGTAAAAATTTCGAATTTCACAAATTATTGTTCACAAGCGCTGATTTATATTCCATTATGTATGTTACAAGATAAAAAGGTAATCGATTTTTTTTTTAATTATAATTGGTTTGGGTCCTTTGGGGGCGAAAAGATATCATGGAGCAGCGGGCCTAAATTTATATCTAGTGGTTTGAAGGTATATTTGGAAGTTAAAGAATATAGTGCACTACAAGGAACAAAGTACTAGTATAAATTCCTATTTTCTATATTTTTTTATTTTTATGTAAAATCAGAAGTATTTAAGTAAAAGGGGACGAGTTTTCAAATTTGTGACGTCACGATCAGAGGTCAATTTTTTTTATTTTTACGTAAAATCGGAAGAAGTATTTAAGTAAAAGGGGACGAGTTTTCAAATTTGTGACGTCACGATCAGAGGTCAAACTTGGTGTGACGAAAAATAACAAAGGAGAAAGAGAGGATCAAGAAGCGCTTAAAATAGCGTGATATAATTTATGGATGAGGGATGATCCCTTTCTGTAGAAATAAACTTGATAAAAATCAGCATTTATAATTTAGTTTTTGGCATAAAATTCAAATTCTGAGATTTACACTCTCATATCTTCCGTTGTGAGTTAGACAATATTATTCTGACGATTTTATTCGACCAGTTTCAATAGGACACCAATTTCAAAATTTCAAACTTCAAATCCAGTTAATAAAAGAACTAGAGCAATTTAAACTTAAAAAAGCATCATTTTTCATCATCATCTCTGTAGACACCTCTATAGGTCGTATCATTTAACCGATATCGATGAAATTTGGAATATAGGTATTACTTAGATTACATGAGGGCCCTGAAAATTTCAGTACAATCGGATCAAAATAAAGGGGGAATGGGGATCCCTCTTCTATAAAGATTTCTCAATATAGCATTATTTAATCACTTTTGATCAAATTTGGAACATAAGCATATCTTAGCTCAATTAAAATCTGGAAATTTTGGTCTAGTTGGGCTAAAATTAGAAGGTATAGAAGAGGATGATTCTTTTCTTTAGAAATGAATGTCTCTATAAATGACATCATTCAATCGATTTCAAACAAATCCGGAAACTTGTTTGTTCGTCGCTTTCTTCCTCGTCTTCCTCACCACTTTTCATCATCGTCCGAATTAGGGATTGCAATACCGGTAAACCGGTACCGGTAAATTGCGAATTTTAGCCTCAAATTGTTACCGGTAATTCGGTAAATATAATTATATTATACTTTTTGTTTATATTCGCTGGGCCCTGGTCGCTGCGATGACAGCACTGAATAATAGTAGAATACTTTGTGGCTGAGCGCATGTGCATCATTATTCACTACTGTGGGGTCCTGGGGAGTCTTATGCAGCACTGAATAATAGTAGAATACTTTGTGGCTGAGCGCATGTACATCATTATTCACTACTGTGGGGTCCTGGGGAGTGTTATTGACGAGATTTTTGTGTTTCGACACTAAATTCCTGACACCAAAT
>AYEL01047949.1:0-43430 GCA_000484575.1 Olivierus martensii
AATTATCTTAAAGTTTTAATTAAAAATTAAAATAATTATCCAAAAAGCAATTAAATAATTTTGTATAAGCTGGTCAACTTTTTGATATCTTTAAAAAAAAAGAAAAACGATACACCATTATAAAAACAAAACAATTCAACTAACAAAATTTAGTTATCTACTAAGGTAGAGCTTTGTTATTTTAGTTGAAAAATTTTCTATATACTAAATAAAATTAATAATTGATATATAAAATATATCAAACATAAAATATAAATAAGAAATAATTTTTTGCTTATGAAAAAAAAAGTTTTTTTACATAAAATACAAAAAAAAATTTCCAACATTAATATTTTAGAACTTTTTGAAAAATAATCAAAGAAAAAATTCAGGATATAATAAAAAATGATACCCAGTATAACAATATAAATTTTCTAAAAATTTTTAAAAGAAAATAAGTTAGAGTAAAAAAATAGAAACAATATATTATTTGAGAAAGCTAAATTCATTTTAATTTCTCAAATAATGGAAGGTGGAGGAAATTGAGAGAGTACAGTGGGTGATCAGTTAACGAACACAATCCGTTCTAATATAATGTTCGTTATCCAAATTGTTCAGTAACCAATCATCGATTTACCATAGGTTTTTATGGAAATTTGATTAATTCGTTCTGGATGCAAAAAATATAAAATAAAATATTATATAATTTCTTACTATGTATATGTAATAATTATAACACTAACACACACACTAACACTAACACACACACACACTAACACACACACACTAACACACACACACACTAACACACACACACTAACACACACACAGAGAGAGAGAGAGAGAGAGAGAGAGACAGTCTTGCATTTTAATCTATTATGTACATTTTCCGTTAAAGAATACACACACACACACACACACACAGAGAGAGAGAGAGAGACAGTCTTGCATTTTAATCTATTATGTACATTTTCCGTTAAAGAATCTGTCCAATGTCAATTGCTTTTCTCTCATCTTCAGGATTTTTCAGAAATGATTAATAGCATTATCGTTGTAGAAGATCTCAAGCCTATTGACCTCATTCTGATATGGGTGTATTCTAAGACCAAAATGTTGTAAAATCTCTCTCTTTCCTTCTTTAATAAATCTTTAATTTGTTTCAAGTTGTCTCAGAGTTCATTTTAATTAGGAAAAACTACTGTTCTCCCATCCTTACCCATATCTCCACAAACATGGAAGGCCTAAGCTTGTCATTCCGTTAGGTTAGTTAAGCTGCCATACCCTCATGAGATATTTTTATCTGGTGGCAGCTACTTATAGAGCTCATCACAGGCTAGGCCAATACCCATGATGGGGTCAACCAGATGGTTGAAGGTTGAAGTTCAATGAGTTGGGCCTGGATCCCTCCAGAAAAATTGAAGAAATGGGACCCAGATCTTCCAGGATGGTAAGCCACAGCTTTACCACGCAGCCATCTGGCCAACCTGTCATTCTGTCAGTCCACGGGTCCCACAGTTTGTTCTGTGAAGTGTTCGTTATCCAAATATAAAAATCTTTCCCATAAAGTGTTCATTATCCGAACAGTTTGTTAATCAATCACCCATTGTATATAACTAGATCTCAGAGTTATTTTTAAAAATTTACATTTTAATATCAGATTTTATGGTAATAATTTGAAAGTTATTAGGTCAATTTTAAATCCATTATTCTAATAATGGATCTTTTAAGCCTCTATTTCCTTTGGAAAGTAGACCAAAAATTATACTAATAAACTAGAATAATGTTTTTCAATTTTTTTTCAGTCAGTAACTCTTCTTCAATATACACTTCTGTTTATGCAATTGTTAAAAAAAATATATATATGTATTTATAAAGTGATTATGAATAATGGAAAAAGATAGATCATAAATAATGGTATAACATATTTACACAAAACATGTTATGGTGCAAAAAAAACAACAAATCAAAAAGATCTTTATTCAGAGGATTGCTATCCAAAAGTAAAATTGATTTCATTGGATGACTAATTCTTCATATAAAAATTGCCATTTCATTGATCTCAAATATGGAACAAAAAGTTGTGCAAAAAATAAAATTCAGAAAAGTTATTTACATTGTTAGAGATAAAGAAACATAATAAACTGTAAAAAATTCAAAAGATTTCAATGAAAATTAGGCAAGATATAATGATTTTAATTTTTTGCATATTAATTAGGTTTAATTAATCAATTTCTGTAGCTCTAAGTGGTAATTAATACACAGGTTAATGCACAGAGTGCAGAGTGATAAAGGTAAATAATATCTTTGGTTTTTAGGTTGTAAATAAGAGCCAGATAGTACTATGGGACCATCTATACAAATATGTCAAAGCTAGAAATACCATCATCAGTGATAGTGTGCTACAGTATGGTGAATGTGAGCAATTTGATTATGAGGCATATAAAAAAATAAATCATAGCAAGCAAGGATATGGAATATACAGTAATATAGAAATATCAATGTATTGGAGACATAACAAAACAGACCGATGCAACAATTACCAAATTCATAAATCATTATAGTAGATTATAATTGATGACTGTCACATTAGAAATAAAAAAACGTAAAAAGGACTATATAATTCATTGTAATATCAAAGGAATAACAGTAAATAAACATGTATAAATAAAGTAATGTATAAAAAGGAATGGCATTAAATAACATGTTAAATTTTTAAAAAACAAAAGCACTAATTGCAGTTAAGTCTATAAAATCTGGATAAATATTTATTAAAAGAATGTTTTTGATCATACTCAAAAGCCCTTTTAGCAGTCAAAAGATTTTTAAAATCTTTTGACTGCTAAAAGGGCTTTTGAGTATTATTATTTTTAATTTGTGTTTAGTGCAGTCTCATTGAACTTATGTTTTTGATCTTCAAATGAGATCCTTATCAGTTTTCAGTTCTTAGAAAACAAAAATTATAGACTTAACTGCAATTAGTGCTTTTAAAAGTTTAGTTTGTAATTTTGTAGAGTTTTTGGAATAAAAGTAACATATTAAATACTTTGCAAGTTGCAAATGCATACAGCAATCATTATATAAAAATATACATATTATGAAAAAATAGCTTCTTCATAACATATATACTTATCAATAAATCTTTTGACTGCTAAAAGGGCTTTTGAGTATTATTATTTTTAGTTTGTGTTTAGTGCAGTCTCATTGAACTTATGTTTTTGATCTTCAAATGAGATCCTTATCAGTTTTCAGTTCTTAGAAAACAAAAATTATAGACTTAACTGCAATTAGTGCTTTTAAAAGTTTAGTTTGTAATTTTGTAGAGTTTTTGGAATAAAAGTAACATATTAAATACTTTGCAAGTTGCAAATGCATACAGCAATCATTATATAAAAATATACATATTATGAAAAAATAGCTTCTTCATAACATATATACTTATCTGATATAGGATGAAGCAAATTATTTTAGGCATCATCTATAATTAAAGAATGCATACACAGTATGAATAATATTTTATCATATTGAGATGGACAGCAAAACAGTTTTAATGATGTAGGTAGAACAGAACTGGACAAATGATTTTCTCGGGGGTATATTGATAGACCAATAGATGCACTATAAAGTCAGAACAAGGACAGAATGATTCAACGGTATGCATACAAGTACACATATAGTTCATAGATGCTGTAACAATACAAAACAATAAAAAAAATTAATAATAATTAATGAAAAATAAGTATACTCACAAAAATGCACACAAAACATAAAGCTCTAAACAGGATAAATACTTTATTAACAGAAACGCTTTCGACCTATCAGTAGGTCAACTTCAGCTGTAATGAATATACAGAACGAATGTGAGTGTAACAGGATGGCTTTAAAGTTCATTAGTATACTCTGAGCAATCAAAGCAAAGGGTTAAATTCAAGATAATAGGAACTAAGGAGAAAGTATATTGATGTGCATGATACATACAGCTGATGGAGGCAGTAGAAGAACAGGCATAAACAGAAATGGATAAAAACAGGAATTGCATGACATCGAATATAACAGTATATAAAGTATAAAAATACTTAGGAGGAGGAGGCTGAAAATTGCATATTGAAATCCACAGTAAGGCAGGTAATAGAAATATAAATGGGTATGTAAATACAAATAAATAAATAGATGTGAAAATAATTAGGATATATTAGATGTGACAATGGAAAATAAATATGTATGCATTATCAAGACTGATATAATTTGGTTTTTTTATTAACAGCAAGAAGCAGCAATAGCAGCATCTACATAGGAAATATCAAAGCTACTATAACTATAAACAACTGAGTTCTGCTGCTTCTAATAAGAAATCACAACAAGCACATGAAGCAGGATAAATCTATGTAAAAAGAATCTGACAGATATGCACACAAGGGTATGTAAATACAAATAAATAAATAGATGTGAAAATAATTAGGATATATTAGATGTGACAATGGAAAATAAATATGTATGCATTATCAAGACTGATATAATTTGGTTTTTTTATTAACAGCAAGAAGCAGCAATAGCAGCATCTACATAGGAAATATCAAAGCTACTATAACTATAAACAACTGAGTTCTGCTGCTTCTAATAAGAAATCACAACAAGCACATGAAGCAGGATAAATCTATGTAAAAAGAATCTGACAGATATGCAAAAGAAATCAAAAAGAAGAAAATGCAATGTTATATAGCCAAAGAGAATAGAAAGGACAAGATATAATACAGTAAAGGCCAAGAAAAAACTTGAAAAGCAAAACCAAGGAGAAAAGGATGGAAAAGGCTGAAAAGGGCAAAAATTGTAATGTAAGTGAATGAATCATATAAAAAACAATAAGCAGAAATAATAAAAAGATTTTGAAAAATTGGGGGAATGAAAGTCTACATGACACTCTGAGAAGGACAAACTGCAAATTCTAATGAACAATGTCCAGCAAAGAAAAAACAGAAGAAACAAACAATCACATACACAAAAATCAAATCACAGTCCTGAAAAAATTTTTTGGGAATGATATGGGGATAATATATAATAATCAAGGAGGATATGCAGATTGGCAAAAAACAAGCAAAAAAATAACAATTAAAATAGAACTATTGAAAGCAAAAATGCACTAGGGTAAACATAAGAGCAATAGCCAATGTAAAAGGCAAAAAATAATGAGTGCAGAAAACAGTTGCAGAGATACTATTAATGTAGGGCCAAAAAAATAATAGATAAAGTATGCACAGAATAAGGAAAACATCAGTATACATGGGTAATACAAAACAGATATGGAAACAAAATTGTAGTCAGCAGAATGATAACACAAAGACAGATTAACAATTGTTATAGGAGAAAAGAGGAGTTTTAAGCACAGAAATACGGAAAACTGGCAAGTAAAGAAAATAACACAGGCATGAAAAAGCAATCAATACAAGGCAAAGATAATATGTTTTTTGCTAGCAAAGTGCATTTTATAAGAGAATAATTAACATTGACATAGCACCAAAAAGGGACCAGTTGCTAAAACAACATATGGAGTTAACAAATATATGATAAGCATCATCAATGAGGGATGCCAGCATAAAACTATTTTTAAAAAAAAAAACCACAAAAAATACATAATGCATATCAGCAGAATAACAAAGACCATAATAAAGATTAGGCATATGCAAAAGAGAAACATAGACAAAAATTTATGCATATAAACTTAAGCGAGAGAAGGACATCAGTATTAAATAAAGGGAAGGTTGTGCAAGACACACCATACATATAAAGGAAGGCATAACCAACTTAACAAGACAGGGAAAATCATATGAAGGACACATGCTATAACAAAGTCTATCACCAAGTACAGAAAGTAATACAAAAGTCAAGCAGGTAATCTAGACTTCTAGCAATTTACTTCAAATCCAACACTTAAGTGATGATAGATGAGCCACCTTCTTCTAAATGTTGGATTTTAAGATAACACTACCTAATTTGAAGCTGAACCAACCAATTATTTTTGAAAATGTTTCAATAGCCATATGTTTCTCTCATTAAACTTGAGCACAGTCCTCCTTGTGATTGTTATATTGTTTAATTATTCACAGAATAATCAGACAGTAACAAACGTTTTTTAATAGATGAATGACAGCATTCAAAGAAAAATCTAACTTATAATGTAACTAAATTAAAAATTCTCTTGAAATACCTTATATAAATTGTAGGCTTATTTATATTGCTAATTATAACATTAAATGTTAAATAATAACAAAATCTACCTTTGTCCTGGTGGTTATTCTATAATTATTCAGCACACCATTGTCTCTAATTTTATTGCATCTCATAATTATTGCATCAAGTGTCTGTATTAATTTTCCTATATTCTGACAGTTGGCTTCAGAACCGTCAACCCAAGCAATATGATCACCACGGATAGCACTAGAAGCTCCACAATTATTAACCAATTGCCCATCACGAAAGTGGCCAGCCATATATAAATTCCTCACTTCATCTAAAATAGCTTTACCAGATTGTTCACCCATGAATTTATCAATGACGCAAATTCCATAACTGTTCAAGTCTTCAACTAAATTATGGCACATGTTATCAAACCATTCTGGATTCTGGTTATATGACTCTATTATAGATTTCTCGTCAACTTGAGCGCATTCATTCTGTCCAAAATGTTCATTAAACAACTGTTGGCTATTAGAAATGAATGACTGTTGTGCAGAAGGTTGACCAACGTCTTTGTTGATCTGGTTGACCAACATGTTATATTCAGACATACTACTTGATGCTAAGAGGTTGGAAGAATCAAATTGAATGTCTGCTTGAGTAAGTTGCTGTTCTGGAGTTGAATTTTGCCAGATTTGTTCTGGATAAAAGACTGGATTCACCTTATTCCAGCTACTTTCACCTTGTGGATTTTGCAAACTTTGCTGATTAGTCATTTGCCTAATTCGAGTGCATTCTCTCCTATGGTTAGGCCAGTGCAAGCTTTGATGTTCTTTCGAGCAGTACCAAGCGTAATGGCATCTGCTGCATCTACTTAAAACACCTGTTTCACCACACCAAGAACACTTCATAAGTTGAGACATTTCTTCATTGCAACTAATTGCGAAATAACCGTTTTTGAAATACGAAAAAAACACCTTCCGGCATCTAACAAGAGAATTTATGAATCCGGCATTTCAATAAAAATTTATTAGCCAGAATAGAGCTATAAGTATTTTCACTAATTTAATTTTTTATAGATGCAAATTTAATAGTTTGTAAAATACAGACAAGTAATAATAATGATAATTTGTTAAAATCATTATTTTTATCTCTTAAAAGACAATATAATAATAAAAATGGAATTAATAATTTTTTTTCTATGTTGTTTCACGCCGCTTTCCATTCGGCGAGTTCTAAGCGGTGGAGCATTACAATACCCAACTCGATGCAATATTCATCACGGGCCGTCCACACTCCTGGTGGGATCAATCGTCAGATGAAGGTTGGGAGTTCAACCACCGAGGCTGCACCCTTCCTGAAAAAACTGGAGGTGTGGGATCTGGGAATTGAGCCGAATCTTTTAGGATGAAAGCATAACACGTTTCTATTGCTGCCATCCGGCCGACGAATTAATAACTTTTTAATCTGACATTATTATAGTAGCATATAATATAAAGAGGCCAACTATAATTTAAGCTATATCAGGAAAACATTTTGGGTTGATCGGCAGTAAAAAATATATATATATATATTAAAATGATCAGAATATTGTTTTTGTAATGAAAGTGTTATGTTCTAGAACAGGAGTTCTTAACCAGAGGTATGGATATCCCTGGTTAAGAATTCCTGCTCCCCCTGTCATGGGAACCGAATGCTGGACTTATGTGACTCGATCTCTAAACTACAGTAAATTCAAGCTGTTGATATATTTGGAAGTCATACTAAAATTAATATAAAGAATGGTGATGATTATTTCGACAGTCAAGTGAAGGAAATATGGGACTATATTGGACAATCCATTGGGGTCTGGAGTCTTCAAAAGGTTAAGAACACCTGTTCTAGAGCAACAACTCCCAATTTTCGTTCACTTATGCATTCCTTGTCAGCCATTTCCATACTTAATATTAGCAAAATGATTGTGATTAGCACACACTGTTGCAAAAAAGATGCACTTTTAAAATTAGAGCAAGAACTGAGAAATTGCATACACATTTCAGCTATATATATAAATAATTAAAAATGCATTGCCAACGAATGCATAGGGCATTTCCAAAGCTCATGAGAAGGCGAATCTAAAGACAATATAAGGAGTGGAATTCATAATTACCGACATATCTTAATTAACGTAATAAAACAGCAAAAGCTGTTTTATTACGTTAATTAAGTATCTATGAAGATGCCACTATGATGTATCCGTCAAAAGTATAAGCAACTAATCAGTCGGATTGGCCATGTGAAAACGCTTCGGTTTTCCACTCTTAGAGGGCCCAGGTTCGATTCTCGAGTCTGGATCTTACGAAAAAGTTTTTCAGGTTCCGAGCGCGATCTGGCGATTCTCGTTCTTTACCATCCGGTTCTCCTCTAAAGGTATGAATGCAACCCATGGATGAAACTGGCCCTCTCCCTTAGTAATTTCATTGATTTGAAAAGGAGCGTAACAAAGACCACTTTGTATGGATGTGCAGCCTATGGAAAGGCTTGTTTCGCTTCGCTAATAAGTACTCTGTCTGAGTGGAATGTGAAGACATTTTATTACCAAAAATAATGAGCAACTGAGGTCGGCCGGATTGACCGTGTGGAAACGCTTCGGCTTTCCACTCTGGAGGACCCGGGTTCGAGTCTCGGGTCCCACCCCTTGAAAATATTTATCATGGGGTCCGGGCCCGGCCCGTCGATCCCCGTCCTCCACAATCCGGCTGACCCCTCCGCAGGGGTGGGCAGCCTGTGGAAGGGCTTGTTTCGCCCCGCCACTTAGTACTCTTACTGAGTGGAAAGTGGCGTCACCTATTGACAAAAAAAAAGATATTGCGGCTTACTCGGCCGGACTGGCCGCTGGAAACGCTTCGGCTTTCTACTGTGGAGGACCCGGGTTCGAGTTTCGGGTCCCACCCCTTGAAAATATTTAGGCTTTCCACTCTGAGGACCCGGGTTCGAATCTCGGGTCCCACCCCTTGAAAATATTTATCGTGGGGTCCGGGCCCAGCCTGTCAATCCCCGTCCTCCACAATCCGGCTGACCCAGTACCCGGGTTCGAGTCTCGGGTCCCACCCCTTGAAAATATTTATCATGGGACCCGGGTTCGAGGATTGGTCGCGTGGAAACGCTTCGGCTTTCCACTCTGGAGGACCAGGGTTCGAATATCGGGTCCCACCCCTTGAAAATATTTATCATGGGGTCCGGGCCCGGCCCCGGGTCCCACCCCTTGAAAATATTTATCATAGGGTCCGGGCCCGGCCCATTGATCCCCGTCCTCCACAATCCGGCTGACCCCTCCGCAGAGGTGGGCCCCACCCCTTGAAAATATTTATCATGGAGTCCGGGCCCGGCCCGTCGTCCGTTCTCCACAATCCGGCTGACCCCTCCGCAGGGGTAGGCAGTCTGTGGAAACTCCAAATTCCGGTTGACCCCTCCGCAGGGGTGGGCAGCCTGTAGAAGGGCTTGTTCGCTGACCCCTCCGCAAGGGTGGGCAGCCTGTGGAAGGGCTTGTTTCGCCTGTCATTAGTATTCTCTCTGAATGGAAAGTGGCGTCATCTGTTAACAAGAAAAAAAAAAAAATGAGCAACTGAGGGAATTTGAGAGAATCGCTTCATTTGCATACAGCAAATCTGTGATAAAGCTGCGTCATTTTTGCAACAAAGTGTATGACAGAGTTGTATAATATAATATATTTTCTGTCATTGTTCAATTTTTCTCGTACTCCGAACGTGATAGAACTAACTCAAATTTTTCCTGTGTAATTTTACGCTGCTTTCCAACATGTAAGTACTAAGCAGCGAGGCTTCTAGTTCCTACCACGGGCCGCCCATATCCATGGCAGGATCAGCTGTCTAGTGGAAGATGTGGTTCAATGGGCCAGGTCCAGACTCCTTCTGGAAAAATTTGATGATATGATATTCAAGAATTGAACCCCGATCCTCCAAAGTGAAAGCACAGCACCTTTCCACCGCGTTCCACGTTTCCATCCTGCTGACCATACCCAAAGCTGTGAACTTCTGTTCTAAAGGATTAAATGTTAATTTCTGAAAAATCATTAAATGCTCATATTATAAAAATGCTGCTTTTAGTAGAGAGAGAATTGGATAATAAAGGACTACATTTTTATAAACATTTGAATGTTAATTTCTTTTTTAGACGTTTCTAAGGAATTGAATTGGCCACATGGAAAATTTGTATCCGATGGGCTGGATCCAGATTCCTCCAGGAATCTGGGCTGTCGAAACTTGCCTTCTACAATCCTGTCAACCTCTCTGTTGGTATGAATGACTTGTTTGAAGGCTCATATTTGTCTTGCCACTGACTAATCAATGATTTGAAAGTGAAGAATCTATTGATAAAACTTTTTGGAAGTGTGAGATGCAGACTTTTTATTAATAGATGATGCATTTTCAAATGATACGGATTGTTTGTTTCCCGCGTGGAAACGCTTTGGTTTTCCACTCTGGACGATTGACACTCCATGGGACTCGATTCCGGGTCCCATCCCTTGAAAATATTTATCATAGAGTCCTTGCTCAGCCCGTCGATCACCGACCTCCACAATCCGGCTAACTCCTCTGCAGGAATGGGCAACCTATGGAAGGGCTTGTTTCATCTCGTCATATAGTATTCTTAGAGAATGGAATGTGGCGTCATCTGCTGACTAAAAAAGTGATACGGATGAAAAGTGGCCACTGCCAAGTATATTTGGCGGTGGCTACTTTTAGAGCTCATCATGGGCTGGTCAACCGGAAGGTTCAAGGATATAATTCAACCATTACAAAAACAGGAGTCTAGGATCTGGAATTAAATTTGATCAATATGTTATATAGTATTTGAATTTGATTTGGTATCCTTCAAGGCAATAAGCAACTACTTTACCATACGGCTATCCAGTTGATGGAAAACAGCGTAAAGCAAAAAGAAAGAAGATACAATTTTCTTAAAGAAATTTTACGAAGTTTTTAAGGTATATAGTATTTGAATTTGATTTGGTATCCTTCAAGGCAATAAGCGACTACTTTACCATACGGCTATCCAGTTGATGGAAAACGGCGTAAAGCAAAAAGAAAGAAGATACAATTTTCTTAAAGAAATTTTACGAAGTTTTTAAATCTTCAAATATTTATAATTTTATGTTTTTTTCAGTTTATAATGATATACCTGTATCTGAAAACTTTCCAAATAAAAACCATAAATAATATGTTTATAAACATGATAAGCATACAATATTACATAATCTCTAAAATCAAATTTAAAAATTATAATAGATTAAAAAATTTTAAAATATAAACATTTGAATTTTAGAGAATTGAATTTTTTATATCAAATAGATTTTTCAGTTTGTAATTTATTGAAATGACTTCACATCTTTCTATTAGATTTTTTAAACTGTCAAATACAGAAGGAAGTCACGTTATTTACATAAATAGGAACGTTTTCGATAATCAATTGTTTATTATCATCGATAGTTATTATCTACAAAATTTCACGAAGATCTATTGATTAGGTTGAAAATGCTTCTATTTATATAAATAAAAGAACTTTCTGCTTTTAAGATTATTACATCATTGTTTGTTAATGTATTAAGATGGATTCTGATATTTTTCTTTTATTTTTAAAATATTTTATAAAAACTAATTTTTTTATCACAAAAATATAAACGAAGAAATAACATAATATAAAAATATTATGTAATTTCTTCATTTCTTTTAATATTAAGTATTTATTTTCATCTTTACTATATTTTAAAAAAATATAATATGAATCCTGCATATTATACCATAAACGTCTTTGCATTTTTTTGTTTTTGTTTAGTTTTGTTTTTTACTAATTTTGAATATCTTAATTGCAATTTTGAACACGATATGGCGCGGCGAGACAAGTCGATCTTGTTTGGAAATTGTAACAGTATGTCTTCTCCTACTAATAGTCAAATAGTAGACGAGTTCGAATATTCTTTTCAGGTATTATATTTAAACAAACTATTGAATTTTAATATTTTCGAGAATTTTAAAATGATAAAATGTAAAAATATTTAAAAAAAAAAAATTAAGTATAAATGGATAAAATTCAGTTTTGATAGATATTTTTCTTTATATTTTCAAGAATTTTAAAATGATAAAATGTAAAAATATTTAAAAAAAATGATCAGAAAATTTCGATTTAAAAAAAAAAAATTAAGTATAAATGGATAAAATTCAGTTTTGATAGATATTTTTCTGCTGATTATGAGAACGTGAATGGATTGGATGCATTAAAATGACAAGAATTAAATGTTTTCAGGATTATGAACAAAAAAAAAGGATACCAAAAAAATCTTATGCAAGAAATTATAGGAGTTATGGATATGAACTTCGAAGTAAATTTCCTACTTTCTAGGAACCATTATTCATAATCAGGTTTTGGTTGGGTTATCAGAATCCAGGAAGGAATCTCTGCGGTTCAATTAATGGGTTGCTAATTATTGAAAGCAAGAACTTGTTTGTATTTGAATTTTTAATATTCTTGAACAGCTACCCTCATACTTTAAATGGGGTGATGGGTATTATGCTTCTGGAAATGGGCTTGCTTAGAGATTCTTTTAAAGAGACTAAATTTATTTAATCAAGCATAAGTAATATATGGAAATAAATACACAATATAGAATTGTTCATCCAATTCAAAGCATGGAATAGGTGTTAAAGAATCTTACAGCACTTTAGGCACTGATGTGAATAATGCTAAATGATACTAATTAGTTCATTCTGTACAGTAAAGCAAGTGCTGAGTTGAAATCTATTTGTATAAATTACGATTCTCCATCAAATTATCTGCTGTTTGTGCTTACTGCTGCTGATGTATAAATTAATTAGGAATTTTTAATATTTCAGAACCCGATAATTTATATTGAAAAATTATTTGCATCCAACAGTACAATTTGCTGATTGATGTGTCTATATGCAGTTTACATGATTTGAGTTTTTAGAACAAATATTTTAATATAATAAACTATTCATACAATTTTTTAATAAATATATCTAGATCCAGCACTATTGTATACTATTTCATCACCTGAGGCAATTATTAGGAAATGATGCCTCTTTCTCCTTCACTTATACACATTAATACATAAACATATCTAATACTTTGGAACCAGGAATGTAATGATATCAGATACATAGTCACTGATTAACTTACAAAAACCATGGGTGAGATTGTGAGATATTAAACCTATACTGAGATTATATATAGCTTTTAATGAAAAGAAAGTGATGTCTTTGTTAAAAACAATAATAATAAAGTATATTTGTGATTATGATATCCTAATTGATAAGCCAATGTGAGGAAAATAAATATTTTGTTTAGACACTGTCATTCAATCATGTAAATGATGATTTATTTCACACTGATTTCTCTCTCCCTTGATGATGATGTATTTTTCTAAGAGATAATATCTTTGTAGACAGATTCTACAGCAGCATTTCCCAAAACTTTTTCTATGATGGAACACTTCACAAATCCTGAAATTTTGTCGGCCGGATTGACCGCATGGAAACGCTTCGGCTTTCTGCTGTAGACGACTCAGGTTCGAGTCTTGGGTCCCACCCCTTGAAAATATTTATCATGGGGTCCGGGCCCGGCCTGTTGATCCCTGTCCTCCACAATCTGGCTGACCCCTCCACAGGGGTAGGCAGCCTGTGGAAGGGCTTGTTTCGCCCCGCCACTTAGTACTCTTACTGAGTGGAAAGTGGTGTCATCTGTTGACAAAAAAAAAAAATCCCGAAATTTTTATGGAACACCTTGGTTATTTTATAGTATAAGGTAGATACTTCCCTAATTTATTTATTATTAATAAGTATAAGAGTTAATGTTCTTTTGTTTTCTTATTGACCTTCTGCAGAACATAGTTTGGAAAATGCTGCTCTACAGCATGAAATATTGTCAAGATAAATATAATTAAACTTGCATGTGAAATTGCAACTGCATTTTTGTGCCCTAGGTGACTGCCTCACTCATTTCATCCTAGATCTGGTACTGGTATACAATGTATCCTCATCTACTACTATGTTTCATAATTTACAATTCTATTTGTATATATTTGTAAATAGAATAAACTTAATAATTAACTGTATAAAGTGCAGAAAGATCACTCAATAAGTTTCCAAAAATTCAGTAACTTATAATTAGATAATCGGTATTATTTTTCTATATGAATCTTGCATTGTAATTCTACCAACATGATTTATTTTATAGCAGTTCGTTGGTAAACACTTTAAAGTTATTCTCTTGTCTAGGAGTTATGATTCTGTCTTACGGCATATGATATATTTTGACAATCTTGAATATCTAATAAAAATATACTACTAATTTTTTTCTCCTCATGAATTTTATTTCTAATTTTTTACTGATATGAGTATAATAATCTGTTCTCAATGTTACTGTAGTACTTTGTCATTTAATATTTATTGAACATATTGAGCAAATATTATTTCATGTTAAACAGCCAATTGACTTGTAAATTATCATCAATTCATAAAATGTTCAAATCAAAAATTAATACTATTCTATATTTTGGAAAAAATTCTTAGGTATATATATCCTCAAATGTTCTTCAATCTCTTATAGGCAGCGGAACATTTTGTAACGTAATAGAAAAAGTAAATTAGTAGAATATTTATAAGCAAATTCATATATAGGAGTTCCCCAACTTTACATAAGTGTTGGCAAGTAAAATATTAAAATATTCTTTATAATTTAGTATATAGTGCTATATTAAAATTACATATGTAAAAACAATGACAACACTGCTGTAACAAGAGTTAACTCTATCAGCAATTAACTCTTTTTGGCAAATTTATTATATATTACAATAAAAATATTCATTGTGTTGCAACTCTTGTATTATATCTGCTTTGTACGTAGGTCACAGAGAAAATATAAAGTTTATAATTTTACCATATTAGTGATAATTTACATAAAACTGATACATGCAACATTGTAAAGAACATAAATATTACATAAGTTGGAGAGCTTCTGTATGTTTTGTTTTATGCCTTTTTTGAATAGAAATTATTTAAGTGATAACCATTTTAACTGCAATTGATGAAGTCCTCAACAAATTTTGGATTTTAGCCTGTAAAACTTCACTTTTCACTAATCATATTAACCTCTAAGAATACGAATGAATGTATGTTGGACCAAAATGACCTATAAATCTCAGGAGCTATATTGATCTATCATGGGCTCTAAAATAGTTCACTGCTTAGTAACATTTAGTTGGAAAAGAGGATTATTTAGCATTAAAAATTTTTAATATTCAATATAATGATTATAAACTTGTTTATAAAAATGAAAAGTTATTTTCAATGAAATTAAATATGGTGTGATAGAAACAAAACTTTTAAATAAAATCAAATTTCACAGCTCTCATAGCAATGAAAAAAAAAAAATTTGGAAAATATCTTTAACCTTCTCTTGCATAATTTTAATCCAACAAGTGATTCCAAAATAAATATTATTTTGAAAATATCTTTAACCTTCTCTTGCATAATTTTAATCCAACAAGTGATTCCAAAATAAATATTTATTGCTATGAAAGTGCACAGATTTTATTTTAATTGTAAAACAATTCATATATTATTTCATGTTGTCGATATTACACTATTCATTCAATTAATATGCAGTTTTGTTTAATAAGTTCTGAATAGTAAGATATAGCAATAGCATCAAGCTTTACCAATGACAGATATCTGAATATTTACAATGCTGCCAGACACACAAAAAAAATTTAACAAATATCTCAAAACTACTGCACATAACAATCAAAAATTTTTTAATTGTAAGTAATTTCTCATCATATTTCCATTTGGGTATGCAGAACTCATCTCGTTTCATCTGTATGTTGTAAAAAGTAACTAATTATTCTCCTTTTTTTGCTAGTGGCTTATCAAATTACTATTGGTAGGATTCTTTCCCTCTTTTCTGTCTCATTATGCCCATTATTATCTCATTGTTCAGAACAGTAATGAGATAATTTTTTCCTGAACAAATTTATGATTTAAATCAGTGTTTCCCAAATGCTTTTATTTGAACTGCACTTTCACAGAATTTGTTCACACCAAAATAAATTTTTTTTATTGATAAATTGAATTTTCATAATACTATATTTTTAGAAATGCTTTTATTTGAACTGCACTTTCACAGAATTTCACACCAAAATAAATTTTTTTTATTGATAAATTGAATTTTCATAATACTATATTTTTAAGTTAGGTATTGCAACTTCTGTAAATGTTTGAAATTTTGACCTAAAACAGTAATGATCTCTCTACATTTTGAAGAAATCTTGTACAAATTATTATTTTTGCTTATTAAAATCATGATGATATGGGTTGATATTTTTTGTTGTATACCAAGATAAAATTACTTTTATAAACAGTAATTAATAATATCAAATGCACATTAGGATTGAAAACATCAGAGAAAATGATTTTTGTAAGACTGAATTGCAGAAAGATGAATTTATTTTAGTTTGATATTTTTTAAATATTCAGAACTTAAAACTCTCATGGGCTATTTATGTGAATACTGTCATTTAAAGATGATAAAATGTTATTTTTAAACATTTAAATTTTGCAAAATGAATTATATTTTGTTTTTATGGTGAAATTTAATATTCATTTATATTAAACAAAAAATGAATTTTTTTTGGAAAAAACATTTATATAGGAAAATGTTAAGAGTGAGTTCTATAAAATTTATGATTTGATCGATAGATTTTTAAAATTCAAGATTAAAATTTCTACTGAAATATTTGAGGAGAGTTCTGTGAATCAAAGCTGTAATTAAAATATTCTTATATGAACTATTTAAATTTTGTTATCCTTCATGCAATTCCCATTTTAAATCAAGATTCTTATAATAGTTATGAGCTTTTAGATTCGAATGTTAAATTACATTTATTACTTCATTTTAAAATAATTTTCTATCCTTTATTTCATTTTACTTTTCTTTACAGGCTTGTCTTGCTGCCTTAACAAATCCAGATTATTTCAATTTAAGAGATTCAGAAGAAATAAAAACAGGTGAATAGAATAAATTTAAGAATTAATCAAAAATATTTTGAGACTGATAATATTTATTTTAATGTTTAGGTGTTGAGCAGACAATTCAAAGATTTCTCGATTTAGCAAGACAGATGGAATGCTTTTTTCTTCAAAGACGATTATTATTGTCAATTCAGAAACCAGAACATATAATACTAGAAGTAAGAAAATATGTTTAAATTCATAAAACATTTTGAGGCTATGAAAAAATTATATTCAATTTTTTTGCATAGGATACTAATGAACTGAAAAATGAATTGGCTCGCAAGGAACAACTCCTACAAAAATATTACGAAAAGATACAATATTGGCAGACTTTGCTCTCGGACATTTCGGGTATTGGACGTCCCACACAAATGCCACCACCACACACTCAGAGCATGCAGTCTAATCAGCCTCAGATGCAGGGAATACCTACCCAAGTCTCTGCTCCTCAGCCAATGATGCAAAATATTCTTCCTCCTCACTGTCCTGCTCCTCCACCAAACCAAGGAGGAATGAATCAACCACCACAGCAAATGGTTGCTCCACATCCACCACAACTACATCCTCAGCATCTAGTTCCTAATCAAACTCAAGGAAATCTGCAAGGTCCATTGGCTTATTTAGAAAGAACTATGTCTAATATAGGTATGCCTGATGGCAGTGCAAGATGAATATTCTTTGTATAATTTTACCAAAAGGCAAAAATAAGCTACTTTTGGAAAATTTAGATTCAACAAAAAATATAGTTTTTTTTAATTTATATTTTATTAAATATATTATTCTTTATATATATTCCAACTAGAATTGTTGTTTGTAAAGTCATTTTCTGGGCCAATTAAAGAAATTGAATATAATGCATCCTCAGTCAAGTATCTGCAAAAATAATGAATAAATTTAAAGATTCTTAAAAAACCGGTAAAACTATAAAAGTATTATTTACTTTGAAACGACTTGATTCAGATCATCTTTATTTACAGCAAATAAATCTTCTCGATGTCTCTGTCTCATTTCATCGCTTAATCCATCAATAAAAAAGTACATGCCTCTCTTGCCTGGAGGAACTGGTTTGTCTACCTATGAATGAAGATATCTTTATTAATAAATGGCACTAAAAGATAACATATAGCAAATCTAGAAAACTATTTTATCATCTGAATTTAGATTATGGTAGATTAAAACCTATACCAGTAAGATAACCCACTTTTTCAATCTTTGTTATTTATACACAATAAATAGAATAATAGATATTTATTTTTTGAGAATCCCTGCTGTTTGAAAAATGTGTTTATATTTTTCCTTGTAGAAAGAATTAAAATTTTGAGCTTCAAAGAAATTTTACAATTTTCTGCCAATTTGAATTCCCATAAGCATTATGAATAACAGTTAAATGACAGGACATCAAGTTGAAACTGATTTAAATGGAAAGTTAAAAATGCTCTCAATAAATTCATTACTAATCAAAATGGATATATATGATTGATTTATATATATCCATGTAATGCTGTGATAAATATTTTCTTAAAAAAATAATTTGATTTAATTACATCTGATATTCCTTATATATATGATCCTAACTAATTTTAACATTATTACAAAATAATGGAGCTTCTGAAATTAATAGTTTTTTTGGTAAAAGTTCAAATATAAATGAATATATAATATATGATTCAACAAAAAATGAAACAAGAATTTAAAATAAAGAGTAATTTCTTGAAAAGCAGGAGAAAACTTTTATCATATATCTTAATGGGAGCCACTCTGATAAAATGACCAATAAACAAATTTGGTCTCCTTTGGTTTAAATTATATCTATATTTGAACTTTTACCAAAAAAACTATTAAGTGATTCAACAAAAAATGCTTCTATAAAGAAATGAAACAAGAATTTAAAATAGAGTAATTTCTTGAAAAGCAGGAGAAAACTTTTATCATATATCTTAGAGCCACTCTGATAAAATGACCAATAAACAAATTTGGTCTCCTTTGGTTTAAATTATATCTGAAAAAAGATTTTGCAGTTTCTGTAAAATTCACACAAAAAAGACATTAAAATTTATCTGAAAGACATGATACTGCCAAAACTATCTACTACTGTGTTTTCCAAACTATGGGGCATGCAGGAATTAATAAAAACATCATTTTTGAGACAAGCAAAATTTAAATTAGTGTTGTAAAAAAAAAAAATGAATAAGCAAAAGGGTTATAAATTCAGTACATATATCTGTGTATCTGGAAACTTTCTGCTGTAATTATTTTAAAGAAAAAATATTGATCTTGTTTAGTGACTGAAAAAGAATTGCGAGTAGCGATATGTTTCATGACAGCCGATTTGAGAGAATTTGTGAAAAACAAGCACACCCATCTCAATAATAATATAGTGTATTCTGTTTTTCATTTTTGTCTTTGATAATTGCTTTAAAATTATTACCCCATTATAAATATTTTTTTAAATATGTATTCTATTTTTCATTTTTGTCTTTGATAATTGCTTTAAAATTATTACCCCATTATAAATATATATTTTTTTTATGTATAAGAACTTTATTTATACAAAATATGGTATGTAGTTTTGTAGTATTAAATTATAATTAGATTGTTATAAAAATGAGGGGATGTGGGCACAGACCCAGAAAGTTTGGAAACCACTGATCTAATATAATTTAGTTTAAAAAATTTTATATGATATGATGAGCTTACTATTTTATCAAAATTTTGAATATTTATTATATTTTAGTTTTTTTTTTTTATGTATAAGAACTTTATTTATGGTATATAGTTTTGTAATATTAAATTATAATTAGACTGTTATAAAAATGAGGGGATGTGCCCCCTTTTTCATAAAAAGGGGGCACAGACCCAGAAAGTTTGGAAACCACTGATCTATTATAATTTAGCTTAAAAAAATTATAAATGATATGATGAGCTTACTATTTTATCAAAATTTTGAATATTTATTATATTTTAGTTTTAAAATTAGGATTTAGCATAAGAAATTTGTTGAAATTCTGTAAATATAAACAGCAAATGGCTATTTTTGTGGGAGATTTTTACTTATTGTAAAGATCATTCTGCTAAACTATAGTAAATATAAAGTTTATAAAAAAAGCATAATTTAAGAAACAATTACTTCTCCAAATGTTCTTAATTTTGCTTCTTTGATATCTTCTTGTGAGATATTTCCATTCATCAACCACAGAATGGAATCTTGAAATGCTTGAAGTGTTTTAGTAGTATTAGGATCTCTATCATAAAAAAACTTCTTGATTAATCAATTTTTTTTAATATAATACAGTTAATTTTTTTATAATTTACCTATATGAAAAAAAATTAAACATTCCACCAGATGTTTGAAAACACCCCCCACCATATGCTCCTCCTCGTTCTCTGAAAGAAAATATTTTTTTAGCATAAAACATCATTTGTAATCATTTGCATAATGCAATCTTACCTAATTTCTCTATGTAAAAATTTAAAAGTTAGAAGATTGGCAGCAATGCGCAAGCTAAAGAAATATACAATAAACAAGTTAATAAAAGTAAAAATGTAATTATAAGAAAAATATCTAACACACATTTCTATAATATATCAATACCTTGCAAAGTCTTTGTGGCAATATGGAACAGAAATAAAACTTTTTCCTAGATAATTCACCGAAAATGGTAAAATAAAATGGGAATTATTCTTACATGGTGAGAATTCTTTCATCTAAGCAAAAAGAAATAAAATTATTATGCACTGCATAAGGAATATGAAAATTTTAAAATAAAAGTAATATAATACACACATGCAATTTGCATTTTGCAGGTATCCCTTGTATAATACAGTGGCTAGGTTTTTAAAAAAACCCAGTGTTGTGTGAAACTGTGTTAAATGAGACATGGAGCCAATACCAAAGAGGAGAATTACATTCCAAAACCAATTAAAAAAATATATATATATATACTTAAGACTCTAAAAAAATAATATATGTAAAACAAAAGGAAAGTAAAAAGTATACAGCCTATATAACATTTATTTAATAATTACTGGCATATCTTCCTTACCACTGTTCATTAAAAATGAGAATGTTTTTTCTTTTAACAATATCAACTTCATTTTCTGTACTTTTTTCTGCATTTAAAGATTGTGTACAGTAAGACCAATTTAACATGAGGGATATGTTCCAAAGAAATGAGGTCATCTTAATATGTAAATAATGGGATAGGTGAAACAGAATAGTGAATAAAAAATATACATACAAAATAAAATTAAAAAAAATGGTAACATGTATTATTACTATTATATTACATTAATTATAGACATTTCTTATTGCTAATATCGATTTATATTTATAAATCATTCATGAAAATTAAAAATATTCGAGTAAATAATTGATGAGGAAGTTCTTCCCTCATTTGACACTTTTTGTATTTTGCTAAGAAGTCATCTAATGTCATTTGCAAGTCTCTTTCGTTCAGCAAGCATTGTCTATAGTGAGACATTGCATCCATGACCCTTCATCTTGTCTTTGAACTTTTATCAAAATTTGGATCATTTTGTATAAACTGATCCATAATTTCTGTAAGAGTGGTTAAACTTGTTTTGACAAAGATAGGATGTTTTTCTTTCATCGATAACTTCAAGGAACTATAGTTCAAAGTGGCAGAGTAAGCCACCCTGACGTATCAAATTAGAGTTCAAAGTGGCAACATTCAGGATAAAACTAAAATGAGATAATTGTTATTTTTATTACTGTAAAATAGTGTTGATGACTGATCATAAATATGAATTGTGATCGCAGCATACTTTCGTATGTACTGCACTGCACTGAAATCAAACGTTCTGCGAGAGACCATAGGAGTATCAAAGAAAAAAATTCGTGCAATTTCAGATTTATATGAGTATAACGGTTTGAAAATCCCGCCAAAGTGAATCAATAAAAAAATACAGAATTTGAAAAAAACGGTGTTATATTGAAACAGCATTAAACGGAGCAGTGTTAAACTTGTTTTGACAAAGATAGGATGTTTTTCTTTCATCGATAACTTCAAGGAACTATAGTTCAAAGTGGCAGAGTAAGCCACCCTGACGTATCAAATTAGAGTTCAAAGTGGCAACATTCAGGATAAAACTAAAATGAGATAATTGTTATTTTTATTACTGTAAAATAGTGTTGATGACTGATCATAAATATGAATTGTGATCGCAGCATACTTTCGTATGTACTGCACTGCACTGAAATCAAACGTTCTGCGAGAGACCATAGGAGTATCAAAGCAAAAAATTCGTGCAATTTCAGATTTATAAGAGTATAACGGTTTGAAAATCCCGCCAAAGTGAATCAAAAAAAAATACAGAATTTGAAAAAAACGGTGTTATATTGAAACAGCATTAAACGGAGCAGTGTTAAGCGGGGTGTTACTATATCTTCTGATCTCTTTACAAAATCTGTATCTAACCTGCTACAAAACAATTGTTCCTTAATATATACCCAAAAATATTTATAAAAGTTTTTTCTATTTCACATTTTTCTATTGAAGAATAAAAACTTACTTTTTATCCAAGAGCTGAACATTTAGAACACAAAATATTCAATGGTTGAAAATTGAGCCATTTATTTTGAAAGTGACACAAGTCCATTTTTCAAAAAAAATCAAGTTAATGTTTATAATAGTTACAATTCTATATGATCTTTTCACTTTTAAATAATTTACAGCCAATGTGTTTAAATTCATTGAGATTTTGTTAATAGAAAATTAGCTAATGAACAGAATGGTAAAAAATTTCTTTTGAAAGTTAGAGTTTGCATATACACAAATGTTTCTCAGCAATAATCAGTGACTAATGAATTTTAAACATCATTAGATATCATTGTTATTCTGGTGAACTGCTGAATGGGGTTAAAATCAGATATTTGTTTTGGCTTGTACATTAAAGTCAACACAAATCTACTTATATCACAACATAGTGGCATCTACAACAATAGAAATCTTTAAAATTGCAATAAAATGAATCATTTTTGTACAATTTTTGATCTGTGTGTTATTTTAGGTTTATATGCCTGTTTTAAGTATTATTTTGTGATTAGATTTCAAAAAGAGAATTATCAGAAAGTAAAGTTAGTAGAAGTCACACAGATAAACCGCATGACTTATCTGTTTAGTTTGTTGACTTGAAGATGTCACAGGGCCAAAATAATTAGTGTGTCACTATGAATTTCTTAAGGTAAGAATTCTCGAGAATGTTTTTTAGTTTCAAAGTTTAATAAGAATTTTCCTTGAGAATTGGGAATATAAGGAGATATAAATATAATTTGACTATATAATTTTATTGAAAATGAATAAATGTTCTATTTTTGTTTTTATAACAAAATTATATATTTTATTCTTTATTTTAAGGCTATTATATTTCTTTTCAAGGGACTTACACTTTTTCAAAACAAAAAAATCATTTCGTTAATTTTGAAAGTGACTTAAATCCATTTATGGCCCCTAAAATCATCCTATTTTTAAAATAATGTTTATTAAGTTGATTGTGTAAATAAATTACACATTTTTTAAAAACAAAAATATTATATTATCATGTTATCAGTAACCAATATTTTTAAATTGATTCAAATGCAAACCCTTAAATATCTTCATTTAAAAACAAATGGACTTAAGTTACTTTCAAAATAAATGGCTCAATTAACTCAATTGCAAAATTAATTAATTTCAAATTGAAATTGAAAATAGACTGTATATTGTCCCTTTCACAGCAAACTAGTGAAATTGCATTTATGACCAATTTTAGAAAGCATTTCCCAATGACTGCATTTTGTGTGTGTATTGTGTATTCATAGTGTGGATTTATAAGAATTGATGAAAATAAAAACTAAAACACGGCGAATTTTGTAGTAGAACTGAGGAAGGTGCCAAGTGCATTGAAAATGTTTCTGATTAAAGTTTTTGACTACTTAAGGGCTTTGCGTTTAACTTTTTGTGCAGTATTGAACTTTTATTACTAACGAAAATGTTTTGTGTTGGAAAAGAGTAAACATAATTTTCTAAATGTGTTAAGTAAAAACTGTATTGTAGGAGTACCATATTTTTGTTTTGTGCAGTATTGAACTTTTATTACTAACAAAAATGTTTTGTATTGGAAGAGAGTAAACATAATTTTCTAAATGTGTTAAGTAAAAACTGTATTGTAGAAGTACCATATTATATGAAGGTTTCCGCAATTTTCAAATGGTGTTAGAGCCAAACTGTGTTATAGGAGGGATACCTGTACTACAATATATTTATTTCAACATACAGTAATTTTTCTTTCAAGAATTAATTATTGATAATGTTGTTATTAACTCTTGCAATAATCTTCTGTAATAATATCACAACCATCATTGTAAAATACTATCATATAAAACTGCATTATTGCAATGTATGTTAAATTATAAATTATTATTTTAAAAATATTTTTAAAGTCAAATTTACATAAAGCCTGAGAGTTCATGTATTCTTATTTATGTAACCTAACAACTAAAATAAACATACTGTACTTGAATTTTCACTCTTTGAATTGCTGATTGAAGCTAGGAATGCTTCTAACTGCCTGAAAGCTTCTGATGATTTATTTGGTGCAACATTAATAGCACATCTGAAATTTTTAAATATGATAAAATTTTCATTAATTTCATGAAAAGCAATAATTTTATTATTAAAAAATATATATACAGAATAGTTATATATCTATTATACACTAGACTCCCAATTAACCAGGATAGTAGAGAAATTAATTTTCCCAGATAATCTACAAAATACTGAAAAAAATTAGAATCATGGACAATATACATATTAAGAACTTTAAAACCATCCTGTTATACACTCACAAAATGCACACAAAAAACAAAGCTCTAAACAGGATAAATACTTTATTACAGAGAATGCTTTCGACCTTATCAGTAGGTCAACTTCAGCTGTAACGAATATATAGAACGGAGAGAAGCCAACCCCTACAAAAATAAACAACTCAAAAATGACCATAAGAGACGTGTATATAACATTTACACATTATCACTACAAATTCCACTCCTACAACAATCATAATACCGGTAACAAATACTAATAAAAATAATAATAATAATAATAATAATGTTTGTTATTATTATTATTGTTTGTTGACCTACTGATAAGGTCGAAAGCGTTTCTGGTAATAAAGTATTTATCCTGTTTAGAGCTTTGTTTTTTGTGTGAATATACATATTGTCCATAATTCCGATTTTTTTATTCTTTAATAAAGAAAAAAACTGAATATAAATGTTCTATTATTTATTGAAAAAGGGAACAAGAAATTTGTTCATTTGCAAGATAAGAAATGATTGCAATATTTTTAATTTTAATTTAATTCTAATTTTGATAAGCATTTAAAATGTTGATAAGACATTTTAAAATGTTTTTCAAATTTTTTTGACCACAACCCACTGCAGAAACTGCATTTTGTATTGTAATTCAGTACGTGTGACAAATTATTCTGAATTTTGAAAAATTTCGTAAACTGAAAGCCTCTCTGAAAACTATGCATAATGTATATGAAGCATACAATAATCAGTACAAATAAGGACACTAAAGATAAATATTAATATAATACAATAAAAGGAACAACTATATTAGTACAATGCAATTCCTTTTACAATTTAGATCTCTTAATACAGAAAAAAATATTATTATTTTCTTTATGATAAACACATATTACGAGCACATTACATTTTCTGAAGTAATTTAAAACTGAATACTTAAAAAAAGAAAGCACTACTTACTTGTTAGTTCATAATTTAGCAAACTTTTTGTATTAAAAATTTAAAACTGAAAATTTAGTCTCCAGAGAATATTAAAAGAAAATAAACCACTTTCAGAAAAGTTTTACAGTGGTACCTCGGTATGTGTCCGCTTTGAAATAAGTCGAACTTGGTATACATCCTGTTTGGATGTGAAAAATTTTGTTTGGTATATGATTTTTGTTTGGAATACAATTGATGAATATTAGAACTTGTATAAGTCTGTTGTGTGTTCTCTTAAAAAACACATTCCTTATATAAAAATTATAACAAGTAGTAATAGCATTGTTTGGAATGATCAGACAATGGCATATTTCTGAAATATCCTGAGAAGGCAGAAACAAAGTTCTTTGGACAGATTTTTAGTAAAAGTCAAACTTGGTGAGCCTCAACAAAGCCATAGTAAAGAAACAAAAACAGAAAATAGAAAGAGAAAAAACACCAGAATTTCAGATTCTTGAAGTTTTATTGGAAGCAGACTCTCTTTCCAAACAATAACATATCGTCATCTTCCCTTCTCAGTACCATTCTAGTAGGCACTCAACTCTTCTCAGCAAGGTAGTGAGATTAAGAATAGCATATTGTCATCTTCCCTTCTCAGTACCATTCTAGTAGGCACTCGACTCTTCTCAGCAAGGTAATGAGATTAAATTTTCATTTATTTCATCTACTGTAATTGCTTTTATATTTATGTATTCTAGTATTAAGCAGTGTTTAAATTATTTTATACAATCCTATCAATGTATAATATGCCAATTACAACAAGGTTTTTTCTTCATGGGAATGGCTTAATCATTTTCCCTTTATTTCCTATGGGAAAAATTCATTTGATATACAGTGGGTGGCCAAATTATTATACTCACAACAAAAAATTTAGTTTTTGCTAAGTACAACAGGGTTTTTTCTTCATGGGAATGGCTTAATCATTTTCCCTTTATTTCCTATGAGAAAAATTCATTTGGTATACGTCCAAGGATCTGTAATGGATTAAGGACATATACCGAGGTACCACTGTATTTTGTAAGCTATATTCCAAATTTTGTGCATTTTTTTTCTGTTCATTGTGACTCATTTTATTTATTTCACCACCCACTAAAGAGTCATGACCAGCAGTTTGAAAAATCCTGGTCTAAAAAAATATTTAAAAATCTTTTAGATATTGAATCTAAGATAAAATATCAATAATTAAGCATTAATTCTGGATTGTGGATTAAATCCAAGGTTATCTGCAACCTGGATAATAAAGAGGTTACTGCAATTTTAAAATAATTTAAGTTTCTGTTTCTTTTAAAAAAAATTATGATTCTTATTAAAATATTAGTAAAATTTCAAAAAGTATATATATTTGCCAAACAAAAGAATAAAATGATGCAGTGGCAAAGAATATTTTAATAATACTAGTTTAATGATAAATACTGAAATCATGACAAAAATGCAATCTCAATAAACTGTAGTTCTTACATATATGTATGCCATAAATAATATATTTAATAGATACAGAATGAAAAAATTACCTTAAATTATTCTTTTTTAATAGAATATTTGCAATTTTTTTAAGATTTTGAAGTGTTGATTCAAATTTGGTTTGTTCTGCCAATTTTTTCATAAATTTAATCTGAAGAATTTAATTTTTATAAGATTATGCAGTCAAATAATTTATTCCTTAATAGATTTTTAATATCACACCTGACTCATTCCTGACATCTGTTCTTTTAATAATGCGCATTCTGAAAGAGAACTACCAGCCTGCCTGATAGCAAATTGATGACCATAAGATGCTATGTTTTGAGCCAAATCCGAAGCATAAATTTTGATTAATTGAGAGAGCCTTTCTTCATCTTCCAAGTGTAATCTGAATTAAAATGTTCAAAAATGCAAAATATTAATAACTATATATATATTTTTATTTTAATTTTGCTACTTCCTGTGAAAATCTGTAATTCTTCCACTATAGATATTTCATTTATGTCGTGTAGCTGTTTAACAACCTTGGCATTTTGCCAAGTTGCACTCATACCATACGCCCTTTTAACATTGCACTCATATTAGGTCTTTAGGTTATTTTAACGTTGCACTCATATGCCCTTTTCGCTAATGCTGTTGTTAAAACTCCATTCTTTATATCTCTTTCATGCTCATTCAACCTTTCTCTTAAATTTCTCTTTGTTGCTCCGATGTACACTTCATTTTGTTGTTTATCTAAGTTTACTAGAGGTATTTCATAAATCCCTGTGCACTCTTCTTGTCTGTATTCGTCTTTCACGTTTTTAAGCATATTAAAGATCGTCTTTGGCCTTTTATAAGCAGGTTTTTCTTTCGTTTATTTTTAATAAACTTTCTACTGTCTTATACTCTCTTAATGCATCTGGTATTACCTCATAACCTCTGTTTATCGGATTATTGTGGTCCTGTCGACTTTCTTGCTCTTATTAGTGCTTATTGTTAAACCTTAATTAAGTTAGATGCCTTTAAGAGCAGTGTTTTGTTATGAATGTTAAAGACAAAATATCGATCTCATTTTGTAATTGAAAAAGAATTGCAATATCTTCAATGACACCCCGATTTGAGAGAATTTGTGCTGAAAAACAAGCCCATCCATTGCATTAGATATTATGTTGTATTACATATATATTCTATTTTTCGTTTTTTTCGTAAAATTTGTTTAATTGTATTAAAAATTATTACACCATAATAAATATATATTTTTTGCCATATAAGAACTCTGTTTATACAAAATATGATGTATTGTTTTGAAGTATTAAATTATAAATAGAAAGTATTTATAAAATTAGACTGTTATGAAAATGAGGGGGCATATCAAGTTTTTATGAAAAAAGGGGGCATAGGCAAAGAAAGTTTAGAAATCACTGGATTAGGGGATCATTGCCATCTTCAAACACTTTTATCTTAGGCCTATGCTTAGACAGGCTATAGCTTCAATTGAACTGAATGATATCATACTCCATGACTTTTGGAAGGGATACAAAATCTGCAAGGCCATGCTGAATATAAATGCTGCTTTGATTGAAGTTTCAAACTCGATTATGAGTGGTGTTTAGAAAAAGCTGTACCTTCAGTCTTCTCACAATTTCAAGAGCTTTGATAAAGTGGTCAGGTCATAAACAAAACCTTGATGAACTGAGTAATGATTTGCAAATGGAGTTGGAGGAGGAGAACTTCATCTCATTATTTGAGGCAGATAAGCATCCCCTGACAAACAAGGAATTGATGGAACTTCATGAAAAACAGTGGCAAGAAGAGGAGAAGAAACCAGCACCAGAACCATGATACTTCACCATCAGCAGAATGCAGCAGGGCTTTGCACACATTGAGAAAGCGTTTGCAATTTTTGAGGAGATGAATCCCAATGCACAATTCTTCGCAAAAATTATGAGGTTGTTCACAATGCTATTGTTCCTTATAGAATCATCCTAGATGATAAGAAGAGCAAAACTATTCAGGGCATTCTCAACCAGTTCTTGCAGCACATCAAAAATTGATAGGAAGAACTTGAATCATCTACTGTACAGCCTTAGCTGTCAATGTATTCTCATCTTTTTCTTCTAAACTCCATCTCTGATTTATCAAGCACATCAATATCATCATCATATAAATTTTTTCTTTACATTAATATCAAATGAAATGTATAAATTTATTAAAAAATGTAAAAATGTTGAACTATTGAATGACATATTATATTCCTATGTACTGATGTTGTTAAAAATATTACAGTATTATTATAGGGGTTTATAGTGAGGGTCTAGATCATTTTTTTAAGAGTTTATTTGATTTAAATCATGAATCTTGGAATAAATTAACAAATTAAAATGAATGTGACTGTATTAAAAATGATAAGTCCTTAAAACAGATTCAGTATATCACAGAACCATATTTATTTTTATCATTTGATTCCAAGAAGTTTCTCAATTCTGGAGGAAGCAAAATAGTCACTTCCTAGTTACCCTAATAAAGCACTATCCTACCTACAATTAATTACATTTTTTAAAACTAACATATAAATTAAAATAAATAAATTACATTTATATACAGGTGTTCCTCTACCTATGATGAGATTATGACCTACAAATGGATTATGTTTTGATTACTCATTTGTAGGTCAAAAAAATCATATCAAAAATTACTAACAATAGTAGTAATTTTAATAACAACAGTAAACAATGGATGACTGGATTCTCCATGTGATAAAATCATTTGAATTTAATCTTGGATCCTCCAAAGTGGTAAAATTATCAGGAATTTAATCAGGCTTCTAAGCTTGTAAAATTATGTGGAATTGAACTAAAATCCTCCAAGCAGTAATTGATTGCTATGTGGCCATCAGCTGACTATAAATTTTTAATAAAACAAAAAGTATTACTAGATAATATTTTATAAAAATAGCCAAGTTTGGAGTATCATAAGTAAAATCATAAGATCAGATTATCGTAAGTTGAATAATTATAAGTAGAGGAGCACTTGCACTCTAATTTATTCTAAAACATTTTTTACTACTAATACTACTCTTTATCAATATCAAATACAAATATAAAATACTTTTGAAAAAAAGAACAAAAAAAAACATTTCAAATACAGGTAATCCTTGACTTATGACAGATTTAGTTTTGTACCTGCCATCATAAGTCATAAATGCTCAAAATTTATGGATTTTTTTATTACTAATGTTTACTAGGACTATATATATTAAATTAATAAACATAAATAACACAAAACTGCAAGAACCAGACATAAAAAAAGAATGCTTTCCATATATCAGACCATTGGATCAGGGATTCAAACTCATTGAATTGCATTGATCAATCACAGAAATTACTGATTATATCACTGTCATAAGTATGAGTGGTCATAAGTCAAGGACTTTCTGTACTAAAATTAAAAATAGAATTATATATATTCTACCTTTTTTTTATAAAGAAGAAGATGTTTATGAATAATTTTTATCCATAACTATTAAAATTAATTTAGAAATTCATTTTTTAATTGTTTTTAAACTAAATATTCAAAATATAGCAAATAGATTAGCAGATTAAGCAACACACAAAAATATATTTTATTCAGGAACGTTTTCAATATCATAGATATCCTCATCAGCTTTCTATTTAGAACAACAGTTACAGTTAAGAATACGTTAACAGAAAGTACAACTTGCGTTTTCGTTTTTTAAAAATAGTTCTTATACGTGTTTGTTATCAAGCATTATTTACAATTCAGAATGCAAATTAAGATGTATAAAAACATAATATAATAATAATACTCAAAAGCCCTTTAGCAGTCAAAAGGGCTTTCGAGTATTATTTTTTGGTTTGTGTTTAGTGCAGTCTCATTGAACTTTTAGTATAAAAACATAATTGTTATAAATTAAAACTTAAAATCAAGTCTAAAAATATAAAATATATATGACGCATGTAATTCAGTCATGAATATTTAATTGCATATTTCCATGCTGGTGAAATAGTTTTGCTATTTTTATTATTTATAATCATTTCATTCTCACTCCTTTTTATAATTTCTATTGTTACATCTAATCATAAGTCCTGTTTATTATCTAGAATTTTTATTATTTTAGCTTTATCCCACTGTATTTCTACATTACTTTCGTAAGCATATGTCGCTAGTGCTGTTGTTAAATTAGCTTTTTAATATCATCTTTGTGTTCTTTGATTCTAGCTTTGAAACTATTTTGAGCCTATGTAGGCCTTGTTTTGTTCTGTATTTATGTCAATTAGTGTGATTTTCTATATGCATGACTTGTATTGATTGTCGTATTTGTCTTTATCGTTTCTCAGTACATTGTATATTGTAGGTGCTCTTTTATACGCTTTCTTATAGTTACTTTTTTTTTCAGAATTCTTATAATTTGTCTATTATTATTTAAACTATATGGTATTGGAATATACTGTTATTGATTAGTTCTTTCTGATTTTCTCTATGTTCTGTTAGTAGTTATTGTTGGTGTGCAGATTCATTTTCTATTTAGTTTAATTGATTCAAATAGATTTTCTCCATAAAGTTATTTGAGTATCCATGTTTTTTGCAACATTGTTTTATCCTTATTATTTCTTTATCTTTAAAATTTTGTTGGCTACAGTCAGAGCTGGATTAACATAGTAGCAAAAGTAGCATATGCTATGGATACCAATAAATATGTACATAGTTTTTTGGTCATCTTCTAACACAAGCATTAAACCAACGATCTTGTGATTTATGCCATATTTAGTGCCTTTTCATTTGGTGTCACAAAACTGTGAGAGAAAGAGCAATAAGAGGATGACTTAGTGTGACTCTGAACATAAATTTCTGCATGAAATGGATATATCCTATATCTTCAACAAATTTGCTCATGCTAAATGTAGAAAAATTAATATTTAAACAATAACGTTGAATGTACTGCTTCTTTTGATAATGATAATTACTATGCAAATTAAAAATGTATGTGTTCAAATATATTTGTGTTGTTTTATTGTTTTTTTTTTAATATAGGCCCCTTTCTTAACATATACTATAAGGCCCAGCTCTAGTTTAATCCGGCCCAGGCTACAATGTGTTAGACATCTCCTAAAATAAGCATTACATGCCACTTCAGACCATTTTAGAATAATTACAGAGGAGGATGTTGGTTTCCAATGTACTATGATAAAATAGTTATTACCATTAGCTAACACTTTTACATCTAAGAAATTGACTTGTTGTTCAGTTGTTTGCATTATTTTAAGTGTTAAGCCATATTCTTCATTAGTTGAGCCTTTAACTAGTTGTTTTGTTCTATCAGATTGTTTTAAAATTACAGAAATGTCATCTATATAATGGCTAAACAAACTGAAGCTATTACTAAGGAATTGTAGGATTTTCTCTTCTAATTCTCTCACCACTATTTTAGGAGATGTCTAACACACTGTAGCCAATAAAGTTTTAAAGATGAAGAAATAATAAGGATAAAACAATGTTGCAAAAAACATGGATACTCAAATAACTTTATGGAGAAAATCTATTTGAATCAATTAAACTAAATAGAAAATGAATCTGCACACCAACAATAACTACTAACAGAACATAGAGAAAATCAGAAAGGACTAATCAACAACAGTATATTTCAATACCATATAGTTTAAATAATAATAGACAAATTAAAAGAATTCTAAAAAAAAGTAACTATAAGAAAGCATATAAAAGAGCACCTACAATATACAGTATACTGAGAAACGATAAAGACAAATACAACGATCAATACAAGTCATGCATATAGAAAATCACACTAATTGACATAAATACAGGACAAAACAAGGCCTACATAGGTTCAACTGGGATGAATTTCAAAGCTAGAATCAAATAACACAAAGATGATATTAAAAAAGCTAATTTAACAACAGCACTAGCGACATATGCTTACGAAGAAATACAGTGGGATAAAGCTAAAATAATAAAAATTCTAGATAATAAACAGGACTTATGATTAGATGTAACAATAGAAATTATAAAAAGGAATGAGAATGAAACAATTATATATCCTAATATTCATCATGTGCCATATATCATAATACTTATGTATGACATATAATTTATTATTATATAATTAAAAATATTTTAAAAAGATTTTTCAGATTTTTTGACATTATATCAAAAGATGTCATCATTCATATTTGTTCTATAAATTTTATTTATTTATTTTTTTCTGATAACATCCATAGATCTATAATATATTTTTTTACATTTTAATATTATTGTGTATATATATGCTCTGTATTATGATCGAGGCAATAGGAAGATAATAATATTCCCTAAAAATATAAAAAAATAAACTTTAAAAAATAAATTAGAAAAAATTTATTTTTTTTCTGATATATCTGTCAAGAAACGGAGCAAATACTTGTTCAAATGATCTGCAATCCTTAGAATTTTCAACTAGATGAATTTGTGCATTTAATCCTCCTGTTTTAAGTTCTACTTCTTGATCAAACTGTTTATAGTTCCGATTTCCTGCACCCATTCTATAAAAAGAATTTAATTATAATTCAACTTAAAAACCTATTATTAATTTTTTATTATTAGCTTTTAAATATTTAATGCGCAATTACTTAGAAATTATGTTACAGAATAATGGCAAATGTAGCTTTAAATCATCAGTTAATTGTGCAGCATTTAAAATAGCATAGAAGTAAACTATTCCATTTGTGGGTTGCTCGCAAATTTGAATGGTTGTTTCTCCTAAAATAGGTTATTTTTATTATTAGTAATAGTATATGAAATAAATATTTTATTAATTGCTAAAAACAAATTTCTTTTAACCTGAAATAATTTTTTCCAAGTATGTTGGTTCAATAGTTTTTTCTACTTCATTAATATGCAAAGTTGGTAAAGATGAAAGATCTTCAACTTCACACTGTTTTTTTGCTAATTCCAGACCTTATATAAAATTTAAATTAAATTTTAAATTTGAATTTATTAATTTTAAAAGTGATTACCTGAAAATTTGGCTATTATTCAACTTCCATTTGATAAAATGGCAAATATTATCCTTATATAATACTTAATAACAAAATAAACATTTATTCAAATGACTTTAAAAGGATCAAAAATAATATTTATATGAAAATTTGCTCTGAAAAAATTTCTATAAGAATATGTCTATCATTACAAAATAAAATTCAATGGATAAATAAAGTCCATTACATGGAAACTCATTTTATGGGAAACTTTAGGAACATAACTTTCCTGAAAATAAAGGATTACCTATAGAATTTTTTATATAATTATACATTTCATAATTCATATAAATTAATATTAATAATTGATCATATAATTGATATGAAATATTGCTTTCACTCTAAGTATAATTTCTATCATATATTATTATTAAAATCTAAGCACTGGCAGCAGTAGTTAATCAATAAAAAACTTTATTTGGGTAGTACTTTCAATTGCTATGCAATCATCATCAGCACTCAATTACAATCACTAATATAGGACGGTTTAACAGAATGCAATCATAAAACTATATGAAATATTGCTTTCACTCTAAATACAATTTCTATGTAAATTATTCTGTATGTATAAGCCATCTTCAGCAAATCATACATAACCAATTGGTTATGTATGATTTGCTGAAGATGGCTTAGTAAAGCTGAAAGATCAAGTTTATTAAAGTATATTTTCCACTTTTGAAATTGAGCTGAATTATTTACAATTAATCAGCTCAATTTCAAAAGTGGAAAATATACTTTAATAACCAGTTGGTTATGTATGATTTGCTGAAAATGGCTTAGTAAAGCTGAAAGATCTTCAAGTTTATTAAAGTATATTTTCCGCTTTTCAAATTGAGCTGAATTATTTACAATTAAGTAAGAAGTTGGATGAAATTACGCATTAATGCAATTTCTATTTTCTTTCAAATCATTAAAAACAGTTCTGGTTCAAACACAAAATAAAATACAACACAACAAACAATTTAACAGAACCAACAAATATTTTATTATTTTTGAATGTTTGCTAATTATACAAAGTAATGTACGAAAGTAACAACTTGCCAATTCAGAAAGAAAGAATGGGAAATAAACAATAGGAATAAAGGGGAATAAGATAATCAAGAACTGCATCTCTTACTCCCTTTTATTCCTATTAATTGTTTTCCATCTTGTCTTCTGGTTTTGTGTCAGGCTTCAGTTGTTACTTTCTATGCTATAAACAATGGCTGAACATCCAAAAATATTTTAATAAAATCTTTGTTGGTTTTAGTATGATGATGATTTTATTTTCAAATTATTAAAACAATATAAGAAAATATGCTTTATTACTCAATTTTAATAATAATTATTATTAATATAAGATCATTATCATGCCTGCATCATCCTGTTATCTGCAAAACTCAAAGAAAGAAAGGGAAAAAACACTCAAATACTGCAAATCAAATGGTGCCATACACCCCTATCTCCATACACTATATCAACTTCCTCTACAGTCATTCTTTTCTTCATACATATGCACCTCTTATACAGACAATGAAAAACACATTCTCAGATATTCATCCATTTGTTCTTTCCACTCTTTACTTGGCCTTCCTCTCCCACATTTACTTTCCACACTTATATTTATGCCCAACTTATATTTGCTTTATTAATTGCTCTCCACTCATTTATTCCACAAAGCCAAACCATCTCAAAGTTCACTTAAATACTGTTTCAACAATGGCTGAACATCCAAAAATATTTTAATAAAATATTTGTTGGTTTTAGTATGATGATGTTTTTATTTTCAAATTATTAAAACAATATAAGAAAATATGCTTTATTACTCAATTTTAATAATAATTATTATTAATATAAGATCATTATCATGCCTGTATCCTTGCAAAACTCAAAGAAAGAAAGGGAAAAACACTCAAATACTGCAAATCAAATGGTGCCATACACCCCTATCACCATACACTATATCAACTTCCTTTACAGTCATTCTTTTCTTCATACATATGCACCTCTTATACAGACAATGAAACATATTTTCAGATATTCATCCATTTGTTCTTTCCACTGTTTACTTGGCCTTCCTCTCCCACATTTACTCTCCACACTTATATTTATGTGCAACTTATATTTGCTTTATTAACTGCTCTCCACTCATTTATTCCACAAAGCCAAACCATCTCAAAGTTCACTTAAATACTGTTCCTATCACATTTCTTTTCACTCAACACTGCTTTTGTATTTTGTCACTTGAGATATAATCATATTGCATCATTCCAGCTGCAGCTGCATCCAAGCTGTCAAGTATTTTATCTCCAATGCACTCAAACACTTTCTATGCCTTTCACCCATACTCAAGTCTCACTTCTATACATCAATGTTGGGACTAACACACACTGATATATAGCCATTCTAGCCTTCTTTGATTATATTTTCATTCTTAGCATGTCTTCCAAGATTTTTAATCCAACATTTGCTTTTCTCATAATCTCACCATCAATATTCAATTATAAACAACTAACGTACAGGGGATAAACCATTTTGCAAATTAATAATGAACAAGCCAAACTTCCCCTGGCGGATAAAGTTTTAAATTATAGTTTTATTATTTTAGTTACAGCCTAGTCCGGTAAGGTTCCATAGTAATGAATACTTAAGCTTCCCGAAATGGAATTTCCGCCATGTCACCGTGGTCTAAAACTGGTTAATGTTGGGGCGTTAACCCAAAGATCCCGGTTCGATTCTGGTGCAGTGCGAAAATTTTATTTCGGGAAAATAAATTTAATAAAATTATAGTTTAATCTTAATTACTAGATGGCGCCACCCTAGTACGTAATTATAAAATTATTTAATCATTAATTAGATGGCGCCACCCTAGTATGTAATTATAAAATTATTTAATCATTAATTCAATAGGATGGTGGCACCGTAGCTGTAATTAAAAATAATTATTATTCTAAAATATAACCTTAAATTTTATCCGCCAGGGGAAGTTTGGCCTGTTCATTATTAACTCACCATCAATATTGGCTGCTCTCTCAAATATACTTCCAAAGTATACAAACTCATTTACAACCAAGATTCAGCCCATTCAGTTCAATCTCACATCTTGTACGTTCTTCACCTCTCTTAAACACAAATACTTTCATCTTCTCTGCATTTATTCTTATCTGCTTTCCTTGCCATGCTTCATTCAATTGTACAACAAGCATTTTCAAATCTTCTTCACTCTCAAAAAGGAGAACAGTGTAATCAGCATACAGCAGACAGTGCACATACTCTCACCATCATCACACCAACTCACTCACAATAGTTTCCTTCACACATGAATCTACGTATACATTAAACAGCCATGGGGACCATCACACATCCTTATTATTAATACAACTGACATTATACATTATTATAGCAGCCATAGTTCAAAAAGGAGAACAGTGTCATCAGCATACAGCAGACAGTGCACATACTCTCACCACCAACATCACACCAACTCATTCACAATAGTTTCCCTCACATATGAATCTATGTATACATTAAACAGCCATGGGGATCATCACACATCCTTATTATTAATACAACTGACATTATACATTATTATAGCAGCCATAGTTTCATGAATATTCAATATATATGAGCAATTGAATATAATTTAATTCTGCAAAGTAGTGAAATACAAGATGAAGAAAAATGTGAAAAAAATTAATTAAAAAATATCCAAAAATTAAATACTTAATAAACAAATTTATTGAATATACCAAAAATTAAAGTTTTAATTACAAAAAATAATTATATTTTATAATCAAAATTATCTACCTAAAGTACCTTATAATTTGTGATCTTGTTCAATATTGTATACATTATTTATGAGTCAAAATTTAGTTTTCTATGTCTGCACATATTAAATTTTTATAATCAACCAAATTTCAAATAATCAATATAATAATTCAAGAAATTTATTTTCAATCAATATTATTATTACTAAATAGCAAATATATTTATCAACTAACCTTCATTATAAATATTCTCTTTATCAATTTTTGATAAATTTTTTAACTTATTTTGAAGTAATTCTTTTTCTTTAATTAATTTCTCTTTTTCATAATCATCCTTAGGATCCATAATTAATGTTAGCTTATGCAAATTTTCCTTTTATAAAAAGTAGAGTTTTAATTATTTATAAATTAAAACAAAAATTTTATTTTTTTATTAAGTATTATTCCTACCTTAAAATAATATTTAAGCTTATCTTGCAAAAATTTTGGATTTTCTCTTAGTTGTTGTTTAAACCATTCAACATGTTCATTGACTTTTAAAGCTTCAACAGGATCACCACCATGATTCCATAAAGCATTTACTGCCTAGCCAACAAAATTAATTACAGTCTCATACAGATTTTCAATATTTTAGATACAATTATAAATTTTTAAATATATTTATTAAATAGTAAGTAATTAGATTTTCATTTAAAATTTTATAAAATATTTACCATAGTTAATTTTAAACCAAAATCATTAGTCTGATGTTTTGTATTTAGTTCAATAAAGTGTAAAATTCCTTCTATTCTTTCCTGTGAAAATCCTTCACTGAAAATTAATAAACAAAAAAGAACTTAATGGCATTTTAATTTAAAATTATATTTTTACCAATATTTATGTAAAGTTATTAAGTTTATAAGTTATTTTTTAACAATATTTCATTTGTTAATTTTGGATAAATTTGATAAATTCCAAGAGTTAATATCAGCAATATAAATCGGATATAAAAAAATAAATCTTATTCATGAAAAATATAGCTCAAAATATAATCATAAAGTATTTTACAATTTGAATAAAAGATGTTCATAATATATTCAATTAATAAATAAAAAACAGTTTAAAACTAGGAAAAACAAACTTCTAAAAAATCAGTTTCAAAGTATCTTACAGATTTATTTATAATTTTAAAAATTTAATAAAATAAAAAAACAGATTATAAATAAAAAATTTGTTGGATGTATTGCATGTATTAAATTTTAAAATGTTTTTATTTGAAATATGTGATCCATTTATAAATTTATGCTCTTATATTTTTTTCTTCTTTTTTTAAATATTTGAAAAATCAGTGACTATCTAAAAATTTTAAATTTACAACAGTAAAATGGTCAAGCAGAAAATGTTTTATAAATCTATATACCAGTAGAACTTGATTATAATGTCAGTCTGAAAATTACAATATTTATGATGTTATATCGAAATATTATGAAACCAAGACTTCAGAAACCAGATAATTTTTGATCTGGATTTTGTTCATAACATTAGGCAGACTTCTATTGTTTATTCTTTTAAATTTTGCCTTGTATTCATACTAAAACAATATTTTTAATCTAGGTTTACAAAAAAAAATTGTCATATATATAGCAATTAAGTTACCTTTCAAAATTTATTTTATAAATTACAAGAATTAAAAATAAAAGTGACGAACAATGTTAAAACTGAGAATGATATTTTAATAGTGATGATATAAGCAAATTTGTTAAGCATTACTCTCTATGAATAAATTTAAGATAAATATAATCTTATAAATGAAGATTAATAGTTTAATAGTTCAATTGTTTGCGCATATCTCGCTTCACTTCTGGACCCCTGACGCGTCGCTTACCCACGTCGCTCAAGTTTTTCGACCAAAATTTCGTCAATAAGACCCCCCGACCCCCACACAATCTAGGGTCCTCAGTATGGGACATTAAATTTAATTTTCGATTTTTTATTACAAAAATAAGTTTATAGAATATTAATTTGGGAACTTTGGGGCCCCCTGTTGATGGGGGCCCTAGGCAATTGCCGTTTTTACCCATAGGATAACGTGCCACTGCCCCAAGCTACTATGTAAGATCGAATCTCACAAACTCACTGTTCCGGAATAGCAATTTCGCTCAGATGCGATTTCTGATGGCCAAGTGCGAAACGCGTCACCTCCTGACGTCACAAATAGAATCCGGTTTTACTGACGTTTAGAATAGAGCCCCTGAAATGCGTTCACATTTCATATATTGTTCATATACATATGCGTATGCGAAATCTATGCATATGCATTTCATTATGCATGCGTATGCATAATGAAATGCATATGCATAGATTTCTCATTAAATTTATGCATATAATAGCAATTATTTGTAATTTTATTTAAGTTGATTTTGTATTATTTTATGTATGTATTTTTTTAGTACTTTTAATTTTGATTTTTTGGTTATTACATGCATGTATAATATTTATTTTGTATAAATATACGTATTTCAAGATATAATTATTTTGTTTATTAAAACGTTGTGATTAGAAAATTAAATTCGTAATTTGTATTTTTTTTTTTTTTTCAAAAACTTACTTAATGGCATTATAACGCTTAATATAAACTGTTTTTATAATTTCTACCGGCAGATGGAACCGCAACAGTAAGACGTCATTATGACACGAATAAATGCTAGGTGTGAGAATGCTGATAATTAGAATCAATGCAAAATTTTGTTTAGTAGATTGCTACTCAAGTCGAATACAAATTTTATTATTCAATATCTAATCCGTTTGACTAAATTAGTCAATTTGTTCGTATTTTGTGAATTACGAAATTGATGTAATTATAAATCGATGATGTAAATATAATTATTGATAAAAAATTTATATTAAAAAACGAAGAATTAATCTATAAATTTTTACTATCTTTCGTTTAAAATAATAATAATAGTAAAATAATATATACTTAAGAAAACTTTTTCAAATTACATTTACATTTAGGCCTAGAGTAAGAACACGTGGGTTTGTTTACAAATTTTAAGATAGGTCTAAATTGTATAATTTGGTCAAATGGTTTCTTATTTATGTTTTAGAATGAAATTAATAGTAATGCTTACATTAATTTATCGCTATATGATCTATAAAATAATAATAATTGCCAGAATGAATATTTAATTAATAAAGACATAGTTTTTACACCTGTTTAAATTTTGAAACAGTCTAACGGATTTACCATCCTTGCTGACTTGGCTAACTTTTTCTAGGAGAGTTATGCATACAGTAATGATATATCCATCGCCTTCACACATGCAGGCCGCAATCGGAATTGTTTTTCCGTCCGGTTCGGTCGCCTCGCACCCGTGACGTCATCTCACGCGCTCCTTGATTCCACTCAAACTCCATTTTAGCTTTGGAATCGCCGGTTGGCAAAGGACAAAGACAAAGTGGCAATTTCAGAGAAACGGATTCTAGATCGACATTTTCCTCTGAATTGTGGCATGACCGTATCCGAGTAAGTATTTAGAAAATACCACGTTACTTAGTACCTACCACAACGGAATAGGAACTATTTACTAATTAATCGTCATTGTCAGTTAGACTTCGTTTTTGTTCATTAAAAAAATATCTGTTTCTTGTTCGTTTAATTTCGATCGAAGAAAATAATCTTGGAATATTTTACTTTTGATCAAAACACTTGTCATATATATATTTCGACGATATTGAACTTTGTAGAATGACTAAATAGACTCTGCGGTCGAAAAGTAAATAAGGTTGTTTTATGGGCAATCGGACGCCTCATTCACTTATTCAACAACAACAACAACGAACGAACGAAGGCGACATATTTAGTCTTGTTCTGTCTGCTTCATCTCGGCAGACTCTTTAAGCTTTCAACGTCTTTGTTCACTTTTGTGCTGATTTGTAGTTTTTGTAACTTAGATGGGATGGTTTACATAACCGTCCCAAACGGTATAAAGTAAACAAAATACTGTAAAACAAGTTACAAAACAAAAATCTTACCACAGAGAAGAATTACCTCAATGAAAAGTAAGTATTTTGTTAATATATTAAGTTCTTAATAAGTAATTTTATCTACTAAATGAATATTAAAATAAAGTTACATTTAAATATGTAGAACCAGTTTATGAATACCAATATCCTGATTTAATGAATTGTATGTATAAAACAATGTTTTAAATCATTTGTTTCACTGAATTCATTTGATTGACAATATTTTTAAATAAAGAAATTTTAAAGTTCTTTCCAATGAACTAAGATAAAATATTTTAGTTCATAAAATATTCTGAAAAACTAGTAAAACTAAAAAATAATTAATTTGGGTTATCAGTTTGTATTATTTAATCTGAAGATTTTAAATATTAATGTTCATTCCCCTCATTTTGAATTAAAGTTATTTAATTTTGAATTTGTTGATGATATAAGGATTTAAATGCTTGGAAAAATATTTTAGATACTGCTGTATATAAGTGTATGCAATATGTTTGAACTATATGTAGATAAGATAAAAATTTATTAATTTGAATATCTGGTTAAAAGTATCAAGCATAATGCAGATAATTTCTGCAGATTTTTAAGTTTGACTATAAACTAAACTTAAATTATTTTTAATAAGAATCATTATAAATTTATTGTGAATATATTAAAAGTAAATAATATGCATCAATAAGTAATATAACCAAAAATTCAAAAATAATGAAATTTTATAAAAATACTTAAAATCAGATCTTATATATGAATTTGTTACCAATTTGTTTGTTTTTTATATAGAAATGTAATTATTATGTAAAAATTTATATATTATTATAAATTTTTTTAATGTTTTAATAAACTGTAATGCACTTAATATTATTTAACTAGAAAAATTAATTGGAAAAAGATAAATTTCAACTAAGCAATAAGAATGTTATTCAGAAATCTTAATACTAAAATCAAATACCTTTTCCTGTAAAAGAAATTTTGGTTAAGTTAATGAATGAATGAAAAATTTATACTTACATATACTATACATAAAACAAAGAATTACTTTATAAGGAAGTTATTTCTTATGATTAATAAAAATTGAATTGCAATTCAACCTACATTTTGATAAAAAATAATATATAAAATATTGTATTTTATTTAAATATTGTATAAAATATTGTAT
>AYEL01047950.1:0-16049 GCA_000484575.1 Olivierus martensii
AAATTAATAAATTTTAATAATATAATTAAAAAGTTTATATTTAGTTTTTAATAAACTGTATTATGGTAAAACGAAAATTTTCATTATTATAAGTTTAGCAATTAACAGCCATTAATTACATATATTCTATTTTAAGACAAACTTTTTGCTTATTAAATGAATTCAAATGAGACTATATGAAATTGATTATATTTTAAGCAAGATATTTTGCTTATTTGAAAAAAATATTATGCTAAATTACATATTTAAAATTTATTAATGTTAAGTTTTTCCTAGTAATAGAAAATTTTATTTTGATATCTTAAATTTTCATCATGTATAAGACCAAACAGTCTGTATTTCTTCTAATTTTTTTAATATATTCAGATTAATAATTCCATATATATATAGTTATAGTGCATCACACATTTGTCTTTTAACTTGTCAGGCTAAGCTAGATGAGTTATAATAATGTGTTATGTAGTTTTCATTTTAAAAACAACTCAAAATTTTTACTGTTAAAAATAAATTTTTTTATAAAAGAAAAATTTGATTCCATAATTATGCATAACTATAGGAATATCTTTTCATGTTAAAATTACAATTGTATTTTATTTTAAAATGTTTTAATAAGTTATAGAGGTACAATTTTAAAAAATTCTGCAAATGTTTATCATTTAATATAATTTGAATACAACTGGTCTTCAACTTTCATACTTAATTGGTTCCTGAAATGTATACAAAAGTTGAAATGTATGAAAGTAGAGCAATGTAAAAAATATGAAAAAATGTTTTAAAATATTTATTTTACAGTATTAACAATATTTGAAATATGTATTTACACCAAAACAGATAAACTGACAACACACAATGTAACGAGAGAGGAGAGAGGCTAAAAGGAAGTATGCACGTTTTTGAGATACATATCAATAAAAATTTAAATTTTAAATATGTACGAAATAGCGAATTGTATAAAAGTCAAGGACTGCTTGTAATGAGAATTGATATTTTATCTTTCAAATAGCTTGTACAGTTATCTCTCAGTGAATGAAGGTTATTGGGACCTTAAAACCTGTTTGTTAGGTGAAAATTCTTAAATCAAAAGCTCATTTTTCATTAATTCCAATGTAAAAATTTTTAATTGGTTATTGATTACTAGAAAGTCATACCATTTTATTTATTAATGCTAATGTATTCCAAACATTAATATAAATTCAGATTTTGTAATAGTTTGATAGTTATTACTATTTAGCTTATTTTTTTTGTCACTGAATTTCAGAATTAATCAGTGCCAAGTGGTCTTTAAATTTAAGCTGCATAATATTGCAATAATTAAAAATTATAAAATCTTCATTCTGATAAATTATTGGCAAAAGTAAATTCAATTTTTTGAAAATTATTATTGATGCTTTTAATTTTGTTTGTTAAAAATTCAGTGATTATAGATTTTATTATAGTTTATAGTAATTATTTTAATGAAACTAATAAGCATAAAATAATTTATTTATACAATTATATTGGTTATATTTAGCACATTCCAATAAAATAACAAAATACTGCCATAGTTCAAATTTATATATAGATAAAAAATATATATATATTATAGATTTACACAAGTGGAATAATGTCTACTCATTGTTTTATAAAGTTAAATAGTTTTATATAGTAGGAAAACCATTGAAAACTGCAGTATGTTATGGATACTTATTATCAGTACTGTATATGCTGTATATGTAAATGCCTGATTTTATACGAGTCTTCTAGTGAAAGCAGAAGTGAATTTTATTTTAAAATTAATGGTGTACACAATAAATTCAATATATCTAATATAATTAGGGGAGAAAATAAGCAAGAAAACAAATTAGTAAATAAATGATTGACAAGGAAATAGTTTATTCACAAAAGTGAAAATTATTTTCACAAAATTGAAAAAATGATATGGATTTATGCTCTTTGTTAAATTGAAAATTCATAAACCAAGGGATATCTGAATTATATTATATTAAGCAAATTGAAATACTCGCTTAAATTTTCTTTAATATTTTAAAGAACCTATTGGAACACTAATACCTGCTACAGACACAAAAACATAAAGTACTTTACATTAAGCATTAAAGGACTTTACCATAAAAGTACTTTAAGGTTGATTTTAGACACGTTTTTGGAATTTTCGTTAGTAATTGCCATCTAGTGGGAAATTTTATAAGCATAAATTTGTTTACGTGTTCAGCTACATTGAGCTCTAAGATCAGCTATAATAATAATAATGGAAGACGATGTAAAATACCTTTTTCTTGAGTTATCTCAATTATTCTTAGGAAATTAATGTCGTTCTGCTTTAATTATATAATGCACAAAGTTTCACAATTAAAAGAAATATATTCTGTTTAAAAACTGTTTTAGTAACGATATGAATAATTTTTCATGAAAAACAACTTTAAAATATATCAAACTCATCATAACTTCAAAATTAATGAGCATACGTATACGGTTTTTGTTAATTTTGATAAACTTAGCGTCACAACGTTGACAAACATTAGTCACCCGGTTTTACCCCACTTTCCCCTATAACCAAATGTTCTATAATTTTTATAAAAAAGGAAACAATAAATAGATTTATTTGCAGCAAGGAATTATTGCAATAGTTGTAATTTTGATTTGATTCCAATTTTTGTCGCCAATTATCTAAGAAATCAATCTGAGGCATTTAAAAAATATTTAGATAACGCGTCTAAAATAAAACATGGATAATTAACCATCACTTCCGGGCTTGAGGATTAATCCGGATAATTGGGAGTCTACTCTATATTGAAAATATTTGGCTGGCATCTGTTTGCCGGAACGATATATCATGTAAATATTATCCAATTTGAATGAAATTTGTGTATGTTATTGAAATCAGCTAAAAGATCGTTTGCGCTAAAAATGATCAAAATCGATTTGTTATTACTGTATGTTAAGTGATATCGATTTAAAGAATGGAAAAAATTTAAAAGATAAAAGAAATTCATATATAATCAATCATATCAATGTTGCGTCATAACCAAATCGTCATGGTAAGAAATTGTGATATCATCATTGGAATCTTATGAGCTATTCCAGAATTATTATCACAAAGATGTCATCGCACATCCTATGATATAATCTTTGAAATTCCGTGACGTATCCCAGAATTATTATCTTCTAACTGTAACAATATATTCAAATCTTAAATTTCCCCTTCAAACTGCTTTCAATATTATACTTACAAATTCACGAATATGAAATCTGTAGAGTTGATGATACAGCCAATAACAAGAAATTTCACAGGAATGTTGATCTGCATCCGATCAAAGAATATAAATATAAACAGCCAATCGAGTTGCATGATGTAGAACGGTTACTATTTAACAAAATCAATTCAGTAGATAAAAAGAAACCCTTATAGCTGATCAAGTTTCCTTTTCTTCCATTAATTTTTATTTCGAAACCATTATCCATTTAGATGTATCTTAAATCGTTTTGTATACGGATGTATGAAGTGAAAACAAAATCACAATGTAGATTATTTTAATAACAAGTGTAGTAATAAAAAAATTTGTAATCTAAAAATATGCAAATATAAATTATAAACATACAAGATGTTATTGCGTATTTTATGTGTAATAATGATGATTTAAGTTTGGTATGGTAATTTAAAAAAAATTTTTATATTGTTAGAGAAGAGGACGATCAGAAAGGCATGATCTTTGATATTTACGACGTTTCGATGCGATTGAAAGCGCTTCAATATTGGAAATATCCAGAGACAGTCTTGACATATCCTTCCGAATCTCTTCAGAGCGGTGAAACTTTTATGTTAGTAGTTGTCGAGCCACTAACCGAGAGTAAGTATTCCATCCTAATTATACAAAAATTTGTCTAAATTTATTATTAAAAAAATTTAAAAGATGTTTTAAAAATTCAATTTCAGGTTTCAATCACTTGAGTAGATTTTTAAAGGAGCACGAAGGACCCGGAGTAGAACACGTAGCGCTTCATGCACAAAAGATGGAGAAATCTGTAACAAAAATGATCGAAGCTGGAGCAACATTTCGTCGGCCTCCAGCTTCTTATTATTCCCAGGTTAATAAAAATGTTTTAAAAAATCTTTTATTAAATTTCTATTCTGTTTATCGTTATCTTTGTTAAATTTTGCATTTTTATATGGGGATATTAAATATTTTAAAAGTGACAATTTAATTTCGTTAGAATGATTGATATGCATCATAGCTTATTTTTCTGAAAGAAAATGAGACTTATTACATTGTTAATTTGTTACCATGTTTGTTATGTCATTCACTAATAATTTTCGAACTTTATTTTTATGATCTTCGATAAGGATATTTGAAATTTAATTAAAATCTAATGTCCTTTTAGCTTTAACTGTTTAAAAATGGAGAATATTCAAATGTCTGGATACCCACTTAATATTTCAAGAATTTAATTAGTAGATTATTGTGAAATTTAATAAAAAGATCGAGCTATTGAAAATATCTTTTATGATACACAATTAATTAAAAATGGTGGATATTAAAACTCTGAATGCTCTCTAATAATTTTTGATCCATTTCTGAGCTTCAATCATTTAAAAATGGTGGATATTCCATAGTTTCACCCTAATAACTTTAGAGCTATCTAGTAGATTTTTCCGAAATTCAGTAAAGAATCATCAATGGAAAATCATTAATGACATAAATTTTAATAATAGCGAATATATTCGGAAAATGGATGAATGATTAATTCTTTCGACAACTGCTTGTTTTGTTTATATGCATTACATATAAAATATTCAGTTTATTGATATGAAAGTAGAAAAAAATGAGTGTTCATGTCATGTCTTTTTTATAATTTAACGTTCGAATGAGTATAGAAAAGGAAATTTTTAAATAGATGAATTTAATATATTTTATTTTATTTCAGACAGATATATTGAGAGAAATAGAAAAAGCCGGTCAAGATGTTCGCGTATTGAGCCAATTGGGTGTATTACTAGATTCCGAGAAGGATGCCAATTTTATGCAAGTTGAAAGTATTAAAAAGAACAGGTAAGCCATATTAATTTATTATTATTTAAGCTACAAAACTTATTGAATTTTTTTCAACGATTTGTACTAAATGTTAATATTCAGATTGTTAAAATTCCATAAATTTAATGTTCTTTAACACATATAAAGATACCAGCATCTAAGAGCAATGTTAATCTACACGATCGACTTTTCATGATTTTGGACTGCTAACGTTTACTGTATTTTACATTTTTACCTTCAGTCAGTTGCATCTACCTTATCCTAAATAATATCTATACTTTTTACATTAAATATTTAATTATTAATAATAGTTAATCTAATTGCGGATGTTTATCTCGAGTTGATATTCATTATTTCAATTCATTTTAACCAATTTTATACATATGTATACAGTATATACATAATTTCTTTTCTGTTTGAGAGTACAATATTAATATAATGTGTATATTCAAAATTGTATAACATTAAATGCGATTAATTATATCTAATAACAATGAAAGACTAATTCGATAAAGCATCAATGGATATACAGATAGAAATCTTCCCCATGCCTACACCTGAAAAATTTAGTACCAAAAATATTTTTATGGTAATTATTAACATGATTAATATAGTCATTGGTATGGTAGTCAGTTCAACTTAATATATACAGTAACATATACTAAAGAAAATAATCGAAAAACAGATATCATTAACTTTGTGTTCCATGGCCCAGGTGGCCCTTATGTCACAAATCCCTACAAACAAACAGCTTTGTTCTTATTAACACTATGGAAAAAAGATTCTGAACTCGCTCTTTTAAACAGTAAACATTAATTTTTATGTCTTTTTCTCATTTGTTAGTGATGTATGATTCAAAACTACAATAGATGCTAGCTAACTTTCACTCACTAGCATTTCAAAGCTGATTCATTTTGTTAACTGTATTCATTAATTTTCTTATATTTAAATTGATGCAAACTAGATTTTGAACTAGAATTTATTTCCTATACATATTCATTAAATTCGACTTCATCCACGTGTTATCGGCTTAAATACATTACTCCTTTATTTTTATTGCTAAACATATATAATCGATTTTTACAGCTGGTTAATTAATAAAGTCTAACATCAACAAATTGATAATGACGTGACCCACGAATCGAATAGATTAAACTAGAAAAACATGAAATCATTTTGAAAATTAATAAACCTAGTCATGTCGATCGGTTTATAATTATTTTATCTTTTTACTTTAAATTAACTATTGAAAAAAATTAAGATTTTCATCCGTAATTTAATTTTTTTTTAGAATATGATATAATAATTTAACCTGTAAGAAAATTACGTAAAAATATTGCAAGTAAACAGGAAAAAAATTGGTCCAGTTGACTTGCGTTACGAGTCAACTGGATCACAGTTTTTTCTGGAGTATTGCCTAAACAAGCGATGGAAATCTTTTGCTATACATATGTCCATTCCAAGTAAATTCGAAAACTCAAGGCCAGAAGAATAACGATTTATTTCTTTTTATAAATTTGATTAGATCATTGCTTCCTCATACTCTTTCAGTCCTGTCAAGCTTATTGTTTCGTCCACGCATTTTAAAAATTCAACAAAAATAATAAAATTGCAATGATCCAGAAGCTGTTTCTATGAAAATCTGAGTGGGTGGATCGTATTTGACCCGAATGTTGAAATTTCTTCATCAATAGTTTAATGACAGAATTTCAGTTTTATATATAAAGACACAAAAATTTTCCGATTGTTTCCAAATTTCGTCACGGTTGGACAAAATAAAATAATTTTGTTGAATAAATCGGATTTGTATGTATTGTATAAATAAAAATTGTAATAATCAGGGACATATTTACATATAATCTAAACAAGCTACAAATTAGGAGTCACAATATACAGTTTATACAAGATGTTTCATAAAGAATTGACGGGCACAAAAATTTATTGCTAGAAAACTATTGAAGCTACAGTAATGAAACCAGTTCAGAACGAACGAGGAACTCAGTTTTTGGCACCTACAAATGTCCAATATATATACCATGGGTGATAAAGCACATCAACACGATAGTCTAGTTCTTGTAACAACATGCATCAACATGGTTCTGTCGATAGTATCCACCGCTGTGATGATACGCTCCCTTAGATCTGCGATATCATATGACATTGATGGGACGAATTACTTTGATGTAACCCTACAAAAGAAGTCAAACCGTGAGGTCGGGTGATCACCCAACCTCACGGTGTAGCAGCTATTGCACAATAACAATGAATGCACCTGACACCACAGCACACGTGTAGCAGCCATTGCACAATAACAATGAATGCAAGCTGCAGGCTAACGGCAGGAATGTGAACTATCAGCTTAACAAAACATATACACAGAAACTGAGTTCCTCGTTCATTCTGGACTGTTTTCATTAAAATAAGTTCAGTAGGTTTCTAGCAACAAATTTTTGTAATCCCTCAATTTTTTATGAAACACACTGTATATTCGGCTATAGTGATAATGTAAGTTATCAATTATAATTCGCACAAAAACACGTTTTGCAAATGTGTGTCAACGTTCGTATCTCCTCGTATTTTGAGAACAATTTGGATTAAATTTGGTAGGCTGAGCAATAATTTCAGTCAATTATTACAACTTAAACATTTATTAGAAATGGAAATTATGAATGTTTTTTTTTTTTATTTTTAAGTGATATTATTAAATATAATCAAATTTTTATTAATTTTATAAAAGAAAAAACTTTAATATATACTTTTTAATTTTAAACGCTTAATATCAATTTTCTTTATTAATATTAGTTATGGAAAGCCGGTTAATGTCATTTGAAGTAGTTTTTCATTCTCTACAAATAATTCTGAATACTCTTCATTGTAACACGTAACTGAAAATTACTGTACTATACTTTTTAAATATAGATATTTTAATATCAATATTTTGCCACATTTACAGTACAGTTTACAGCAACTTCATTAAGGGACCATTTTATGTTAATCAAGCTGCTGAATATATAACTTTTGTGATTTCTGAATATCTTGTTACAAGATGGCCACCATTATTTTTCAAGCATTTGTTCCACGTGGATAACGTATTATTTAAATATTTTATATCATAATTATTAAAAGATTTTGTTAAATTAGATATTACTGTAAAAATTTAAACCGTACAGTATTTTATTTTTTCTTTCTGCAATGCTATTTTTATCGTTATTAGATTTTTACTCTTTCAAGAAAGCATTGCATTAGCATTGCAGAAAGAAAAAATAAAATACTGTACGTATTTTATTTTTTCTTTCTGCAATGCTATTTTTATCGTTATTAGATTTTTACTCTTTCAGAAACCTTAAAAATCATATTAAATTTTTCTCTGACAGTCAATCTCTGTTGATTATTAAATATTTTTTATATCTTATTATAAAGAAAGGATACCGATATTAATGAAGCTTTTGATGTGTGATTATTGCTATGGCTAATTCGAACCACAGCTAGGAAAGATCTTAGATAATCAAAACGTTTCTTTTCTCGTTAAGCCATGTAGTTTATTAAATTTTCGATTGCTTCTAGTTTAAAAAATTTTATGTAGTATCTAGCTGTATATTTAGCAATTTCAAATAATATACTTTTTAATTAATTAATTACAAATTAAAAAAAATTGGCTATTCTTTGCCAGAGAGATATTGACTCTGAGAAAAGCTTTGGGGATGCTCCTTCAGTATCACTGAGAGAACCAAAGGTCTGATGTTTCTTGCTGTTTACTTCTCTCTTTTGCTTTTTTAAATGCTCTTCCTGTTTTGGGGATGCTCCTTCAGTATCACTGAGAGAACGAAAATCCTTTGACTCAACGCTCGAAGGTCTGATGTTTCTTGCTGTTTACTTTCTCTCTTTTGCTTTTTTAAATGCTCTTCCTCCGTCTTCTGGTTCTGCATTTCATTCTCTTTCTTCTAGTTTTCTCCCTCCCTGTCTTCCCTTTCCTCCTCCTCTTCATTCTACTTATTGTTTTCTTTTTCATTCTATTACGACTATGTGATATCCTCATGAAATTTGGGATTTGCATAATGTTTCATGACAGAAGATAATGAAGACGAAAATTCCCAGCAGAAAGTGAGCAAGAGGATGCAGTTCAACCATCGAAGAAGAGAACTGGAATTAATGAAACAGTCAGAGGAGATCCGAGGCCCTTCACCCTGAGACGACCTAGTCTTAGTAGAAATAGAAAGAAAACTACAAATAGAGTGAGAAGGAGGAACAGGGGAAGGAAAGGAAAGACAGGCAGGAAGCGAATTAGAGGAAGAAATGGAAGGAAAAGCAGAAGAAAGTGAAAAAAAGGCTTGAAAAACAGCTTAAGTGTACATTTAATCTATCGAATGAAGTAAATAGCAAAAAAATATGACCTCGAACGTTGCAGCTGATGAGAACGTTTCGCTCTCTCAATATTATTGAGGGAACATCCCAAAGCCATTCTCTTCCTGATAAAGAGTAGCCAATTTGTTAAATTTATCTGTTTAAATTTCGACAAAATGATTATTTTAATGTCATTATATATTGTATTTGAAGCTAAATATCATTTAAATAAAAACAACAACAAAAAGGTATGATTTATTACGTTTATCGAATATATTTAATGCTTCATTTTTCGTCAATAATAGTTTTTGTATTGATGAGAAAACTCCTTTTGTTAGATGGTGCATACTGCATATACACGGAATTGCGATAACACAGATTCGGCCACTGAAAATTTCGCATAATTTATAACTTCACTGTATGATTTATTGAATCTCACTTTAAGCGAATCATTTCTTAAGAGCCTAAACTTATAAACATAATTTCTTTTAGTGGATACTATCTAAAATAACTTTTTCACCTTATAACATTTATGTGCAACTGAATAATATGTAAATTCATCTAAAAAATTTTATACAAAATATTTAAATCGTAATATTTCCGTCAATTTAATAACCAGAGAGAAAGAAAGTAATCATCTCTATTTAAGCAAATAGCATTATTATTTTTATAAGATATATTCGAACTTATTCTTACATAAGAATAATAATAAGATCTAACAAGTGAGTGCAGAATGACGGAACAGTATGTAAATGACAACTAATGGACGAAATTCACGTGACGTCATGGTCACGTGTTTTAGTGAAAACATTGTGGTTTGCCTAAGTTTAAACGAGAAGGATTATGACTAATTCGTGCTAGTTTATTTACTATATTTAAGAAAAAAGCAAAATATAATTTTATTATCATTTCTAATAGCATTAAGTAATTTCATTTTTCATTTTTTTCATCTTTAAAAATTTTTATCGTATCTGGCCCAAGGATGTTGCCAGATACGATAAATCTTAATCATCTTTGATCTCAATATGAGCAAACCTGGACTTGAGTATAAAAGGTAAAAATAATACTCAGTTTAATTATAAGGATAATTAAACTGAGTTTAATTACATAAACAATGATGGCCCCCTTAGTAATCTCCCTGATTGGAAAGGGGGCGTAAAATATGAAAAAAACAAAAAAAAAAAAACATGAACAGTGATCATGTTCGATAAAATTCTAAACTTTTTATAGATTTATCTACATTCTTCGATAACGTAAGCGATCTGGTGGAGTCATTAAGACCCATTAGGATGGCCAAAATTTAGTGTTTTACGTAAAAAAACACTAAATTTGAGTGGGTGAGGCACACTTCCGACTAATCGGCGTTCCATCTCATCTGTCTCGCATTCCGACGAGCATCCACTTTAAAATCATTAATTGGATTGAATGCTTTCAACTCCATTGTGTTAATAGGCCTGATTTGAGATCCGCCAGTGTTTTTATCTTAATTGTTTTTCATACATATTCCAAATAAAAAATTATAAAGAAAATTTAGTGATAAGGACAACGAAAATATAGTTTATTCATTCACTATAATTACATAAACTGCCAACAGATGGCGATACTGAGATATATCGTTGATAATACAGTATCTGATGACAGTTAATATTTTTATTCGTTTCATAAAATTTTAATGTAATAATAGAAAAGTATTTTCTTCCATTATTTTATTGAAAGTTAAAAATTTAATAATCTATAAAAACTAAAAATTATATTTTTCCCATTTTATAAATTATTATATTTGATGATAATAGAAATAGTTTCCGAGCTACGATCGATCCAAAATCTCGGGTTAAACTCAGATTTTGGATTGATCTTTGCTCAAATTTCATCCATCTTCACCTTTTTTCTTCTTAAATCGATGGGTTTATAAAATAGAGAACTATTAATCATATTCTAAAACTGATCCCTCCATTTCTTTCTGTGATGACTCCTGTTATCTTTTTATTCCGTTTTGAATCTGATCTATCTTCCAATCCCAAAAATATCGGAAAAAGTCAAAAATTAAACAAAAATAATTAACAATTAAATTTTATTCTTCAAGTTACCTGTATGCATTATTTAAATATATGCAGTTATTTGGGCGATTACTTAAGACGACCCGCGTGTATTGTCAACCACATAAAGCATATAAGGTTGCGTATGGAATAATTTCTTAACGTTTAGGAACTTACGTAACCACTTGTCTATGATTAATATGCGAATAATGAATGGAGACGGCGCGAGTTCGTTCCAGGTAGCACAGTGGTGCCATTACAGTTGGCCACCCAAGGCACATTAAAATTGGAGATATAGGTCGCTAAAGAATAGAATCGTTTCTATTATAAAACAGCGATAATTAAGTGTGGATTGTATAACGTATGCATATTCTAGTCGCCTAAAGTGACTTGAAAAATGTGAAAAAAGGATCATTTTTCGGAAGTTACATACGAAATATCACAGAAAATATCGCAAATAATTTTAAACTAATAGTGTATTATTTGACAATTAAAGGAACAATGTATAATTTGACAATTAAACTAACAGTATATTATTTGACAATTAAACTAACAGTATATTATGTGACTAATCGATTTTTACAACTGGTTAATTAATAAACTCTAACATCAACAAATTGATAATGACGTGACCCACGAATCGAATAGATTAAACTAGAAAAACATGAAATCATTTTGAAAATTAATAAACCTAGTCATGTCGATCGGTTTATAATTATTTTATCTTTTTACTTTAAATTAACTATTGAAAAAAATTAAGATTTTCATCCGTAATTTAATTTTTTTTTAGAATATGATATAATAATTTAACCTGTAAGAAAATTACGTAAAAATATTGCAAGTAAACAGGAAAAAAATTGGTCCAGTTGACTTGCGTTACGAGTCAACTGGATCACAGTTTTTTCTGGAGTATTGCCTAAACAAGCGATGGAAATCTTTTGCTATACATATGTCCATTCCAAGTAAATTCGAAAACTCAGGGCCAGAAGAATAACGATTTATTTCTTTTTATAAATTTGATTAGATCATTGCTTCCTCATACTCTTTCAGTCCTGTCAAGCTTATTGTTTCGTCCACGCATTTTAAAAATTCAACAAAAATAATAAAATTGCAATGATCCAGAAGCTGTTTCTATGAAAATCTGAGTGGGTGGATCGTATTTGACCCGAATGTTGAAATTTCTTCATCAATAGTTTAATGACAGAATTTCAGTTTTATATATAAAGACACAAAAATTTTCCGATTGTTTCCAAATTTCGTCACGGTTGGACAAAATAAAATAATTTTGTTGAATAAATCGGATTTGTATGTATTGTATAAATAAAAATTGTAATAATCAGGGACATATTTACATATAATCTAAACAAGCTACAAATTAGGAGTCACAATATACAGTTTATACAAGATGTTTCATAAAGAATTGACGGGCACAAAAATTTATTGCTAGAAAACTATTGAAGCTACAGTAATGAAACCAGTTCAGAACGAACGAGGAACTCAGTTTTTGGCACCTACAAATGTCCAATATATATACCATGGGTGATAAAGCACATCAACACGATAGTCTAGTTCTTGTAACAACATGCATCAACATGGTTCTGTCGATAGTATCCACCGCTGTGATGATACGCTCCCTTAGATCTGCGATATCATATGACATTGATGGGACGAATTACTTTGATGTAACCCTACAAAAGAAGTCAAACCGTGAGGTCGGGTGATCACCCAACCTCACGGTGTAGCAGCTATTGCACAATAACAATGAATGCACCTGACACCACAGCACACGTGTAGCAGCCATTGCACAATAACAATGAATGCAAGCTGCAGGCTAACGGCAGGAATGTGAACTATCAGCTTAACAAAACATATACACAGAAACTGAGTTCCTCGTTCATTCTGGACTGTTTTCATTAAAATAAGTTCAGTAGGTTTCTAGCAACAAATTTTTGTAATCCCTCAATTTTTTATGAAACACACTGTATATTCGGCTATAGTGATAATGTAAGTTATCAATTATAATTCGCACAAAAACACGTTTTGCAAATGTGTGTCAACGTTCGTATCTCCTCGTATTTTGAGAACAATTTGGATTAAATTTGGTAGGCTGAGCAATAATTTCAGTCAATTATTACAACTTAAACATTTATTAGAAATGGAAATTATGAATGTTTTTTTTTTTTTATTTTTAAGTGATATTATTAAATATAATCAAATTTTTATTAATTTTATAAAAGAAAAAACTTTAATATATACTTTTTAATTTTAAACGCTTAATATCAATTTTCTTTATTAATATTAGTTATGGAAAGCCGGTTAATGTCATTTGAAGCAGTTTTTCATTCTCTACAAATAATTCTGAATACTCTTCATTGCAACACGTAACTGAAAATTACTGTACTATACTTTTTAAATATAGATATTTTAATATCAATATTTTGCCACATTTACAGTACAGTTTACAGCAACTTCATTAAGGGACCATTTTATGTTAATCAAGCTGCTGAATATATAACTTTTGTGATTTCTGAATATCTTGTTACAAGATGGCCACCATTATTTTTCAAGCATTTGTTCCACGTGGATAACGTATTATTTAAATATTTTATATCATAATTATTAAAAGATTTTGTTAAATTAGATATTACTGTAAAAATTTAAACCGTACAGTATTTTATTTTTTCTTTCTGCAATGCTATTTTTATCGTTATTAGATTTTTACTCTTTCAGAAACCTTAAAAATCATATTAAATTTTTCTCTGACAGTCAATCTCTGTTGATTATTAAATATTTTTTATATCTTATTATAAAGAAAGGATACCGATATTAATGAAGCTTTTGATGTGTGATTATTGCTATGGCTAATTCGAACCACAGCTAGGAAAGATCTTAGATAATCAAAACGTTTCTTTTCTCGTTAAGCCATGTAGTTTATTAAATTTTCGATTGCTGCTAGTTTAAAAAATTTTATGTAGTATCTAGCTGTATATTTAGCAATTTCAAATAATATACTTTTTAATTAATTAATTACAAATTAAAAAAAATTGGCTATTCTTTGCCAGAGAGATATTGACTCTGAGAAAAGTTTTGGGGATGCTCCTTCAGTATCACTGAGAGAACGAAAATCCTTTGACTCAACGCTCGAAGGTCTGATGTTTCTTGCTGTTTACTTTCTCTCTTTTGCTTTTTTAAATGCTCTTCCTCCGTCTTCTGGTTCTGCATTTCATTCTCTTTCTTCTTCTTGTTTTCTCCCTCCCTGTCTTCCCTTTCCTCCTCCTCTTCATTCTACTTATTGTTTTCTTTTTCCTTCTATTACGACTATGTGATATCCTCATGAAATTTGGGATTTGCATAATGTTTCATGACAGAAGATATTGAAGACGAAAATTCCCAGCAGAAAGTGAGCAAGAGGATGCAGTTCAACCATCGAAGAAGAGAACTGGAATTAATGAAACAGTCAGAGGAGATCCGAGGCCCTTCACCCTGAGACGACCTAGTCTTAGTAGAAATAGAAAGAAAACTACAAATAGAGTGAGAAGGAGGAATAAGGGAAGGAAAGGAAAGACAGGCAGGAAGAGAATTAGAGGAAGAAATGGAAGGAAAAGCAGAAGAAAGTGAAAAAAAGGCTTGAAAAACAGCTTAAGTGTACATTTAATCTATCGAATGAAGTAAATAGCAAAAAAATATGACCTCGAACGTTGCAGCTGATGAGAACGTTTCGCTCTCTCAATATTATTGAGGGAACATCCCAAAGCCATTCTCTTCCTGATAAAGAGTAGCCAATTTGTTAAATTTATCTGTTTAAATTTCGACAAAATGATTATTTTAATGTCATTATATATTGTATTTGAAGCTAAATATCATTTAAATAAAAACAACAACAAAAAGGTATGATTTATTACGTTTTATCGAATATATTTAATGCTTCATTTTTCGTCAATAATAGTTTTTGTATTGATGAGAAAACTCCTTTTGTTAGATGGTGCATACTGCATATACACGGAATTGCGATAACACAGATTCGGCCACTGAAAATTTCGCATAATTTATAACTTTACTGTATGATTTATTGAATCTCACTTTAAGCGAATCATTTCTTAAGAGCCTAAACTTATAAACATAATTTCTTTTAGTGGATACTATCTAAAATAACTTTTTCACCTTATAACATTTATGTGCAACTGAATAATATGTAAATTCATCTAAAAAATTTTATACAAAATATTTAAATCGTAATATTTCCGTCAATTTAATAACCAGAGAGAAAGAAAGTAATCATCTCTATTTAAGCAAATAGCATTATTATTTTTATAAGATATATTCGAACTTATTCTTACATAAGAATAATAATAAGATCTAACAAGTGAGTGCAGAATGACGGAACAGTATGTAAATGACAACTAATGGACGAAATTCACGTGACGTCATGGTCACGTGTTTTAGTGAAAACATTGTGGTTTGCCTAAGTTTAAACGAGAAGGATTATGACTAATTCGTGCTAGTTTATTTACTATATTTAAGAAAAAAGCAAAATATAATTTTATTATCATTTCTAATAGCATTAAGTAATTTCATTTTTCATTTTTTTCATCTTTAAAGTTACTATTTACTCTAATATTATAATTTATATAAGTTTTGAGTTTTT
>AYEL01047951.1:0-35761 GCA_000484575.1 Olivierus martensii
AAACTAACAGTATATTATTTGACAATTAAACTAACAGTATATTATTTGACAATTAAAGTAACAGTTTATTATGTGACAAATAAACTAACAGTATATTATGTCACAAACTAACAGCATATTATGTGACAATTAAACTAACAGTATATTATGTGACAAATAAGCTAACAGTATATTATGTGACAAACTAACAGTATATTATGTGACAATTAAACTAACAGTATATTATGTGACAAACTAACAGTATATTATTTGACAATTAAACTAACAGTATATTTTGTAAAAATGCACCAGAGATCCAATTTAAACTTTTGTAGAGATGGTGAATGTCTCTAGAGAAATTATGAAATTATGGCAAGATTATATTTCATTGTTGGAATCAGAATAATCGAAGATTTACTGATCCTATTGGTTGACCCGAGGCTATTACCTGTCACTGAAGTCGAAGGATTAAACGAGTCTCTCGATTAAAAAAAGGAACAAAAGGATACGTTCAGTAAAAATAAAAATGTTGAGAAACGATGGCACTCGGAGTCAATTGTCCTCCGATAGTTTGGTCATTAGAATGTCTAGCGGGCATATCTGTCGAGATCGGAGCGTTTCTCTGACAATCATGCATAGATAAGTAATTATTATTATTTCCTGCCCACTTATCTATGTTTTGATATTTGTTTTGCACTTTATACACGAATTATCGATCAAAAATAAAAGCAAAACGGGTGGTGAGGAGGAAGCGATGGCAGCTTTTATCAATGGCTTGGCCATCATATTCATTTTTTCGATTTATTTACTACCAGATCATTTTTATGACGAGTTCCTTCGAATGGCTAGACTCTTTCCACCAAAAAAATCTTGAGTTAGATTGGTTCTCGATTAGAATTTAGATTTTTCTCTAGTTAGCCGATACCCTATAGGTGCTCACTCAACTGAACGATTTAAAAAAAAAAGCTAAATGTCTTCTGCGTACGTTATTATCTTTCCTCTTTCGTAGTTAAAATGAAAAATTGAATGAAATTTGTGTGTGAATGACCCGAAATCGTTTTCTGTACGTGAAGAAAAAACAAATTTCGGGTTGGCTGCTGCAGTTAATTTAAAAATGACACAAATTCAGTCGGAATTATTATCGAACAGGTGCAAAAATTCGATTCGATATCGATACAGGTTACTTTTCTTGGTAGATAGATTATAGTCTACCACGATTTTTCCTGTAACTTAATGTATATATTTTTACCTATTTTTAACTGAAGATATTAACGCTCTTCTCTACTCCACAGTCTTCTAAAGGTAAGATTTAACTTTCGTTTCTTGACAGGTTCCTGATGCAGATTTTTTCTCAACCGCTCTTCGACCAAAAAACTTTTTTCTTCGAGATCATTCAGCGGTGTGGAGCCCGAGGTTTCGGTGCAGGAAACATACTGGCCTTGGCTATTTCCATCCGAAAACAAGAAGAAAAAGAATCTCATCAACAGATCTGAAACGGGAATCACCATTTGAACTGCTCAGAAACACGATTTTCACGTTTGTTTTTTGATGTAAAACTTTTTTATCAATAAAGTTAATTGGGTAACGTCGTCGCCATTTTCGTCGTTGGAGTCGTAATGTTAGAATGACTCAAATTTGGGAGGGAAGTCGAGCGCGTAGAGGCAGTAACCGTCAGAGCGCGTTGCAGCAATCAGAGCGACGATAATAATTCGTCCGACCAATTCGATTAGAAACAACGCAGTGCGCGCAATTAATCGACGTCTTGGACGCCTCCTTATCGGGTTTTCTCTATGTGCGGCCTCCACTCAGACTGCCACCCCCCATCATGGCCGAGACCTATTTATCCATTGGAGCGAGAGTCTCGTACTTCCTGGCAGAAAGGCCAATCCAACCGATTGGAAGAGGAGGAGGAGACGAGAGCGGACGTCTCTACGGAGAAACTCGCTCTTCCTAGTTGCGGCAGCCCTTACTCGTGCCATGTTTGGAAGGTACGATATCTCCGGCACCGATTTCCTGCCTCGGTCGGAACAAGGGGTGCATGGGAAATATCGTCAGATCCCCTCTTCTCCTACCCCGCCTCGGCGTCGCCTGAGCGGTCCCTTACCCGCTTCTAGCGCTCTTCCTCGACAGCGACATCGAACTTTGACCCGGTTGGATCCTGGCGGCAGAATACCCTTGGAATTACTCAACTCTCTGCCCGAGTCGAGAGTCGACCCCGAAAGCTGTGGAGAGGAAAAAGACCTGTCTCGATTCAAGGTGGTCGGAAGGGCGAAGAAGGACTCTTACAGACCGGAAATGGTGGACCAGTCGGGTGAGTTGTTCTGGTTAAGGGTTGGTTAAGCACTGGAGGTGACTCCCGAATCATTTCTCGTGCGTTCCGTGCAATTTAAGGGGCCGTGTCCTCCCAAAGCCTTTTTTTTTTTTTTTTTTTCAAGTTTTTTTTTTTTTCATTCAAGTCGGTCGATGTAATAGAAGCCGCGCTTTTAAACTCTGACATAGATATTTCTTAAAAATGAAAAGGGATAAAATTAATAGAACAAATTCTAATCCCAAAAACTCAAATTTTCATTTTCCGCGTGGAAGAGATCTGCCAATTTATATGCAAATTAGAGAATGACGTGAGAAACTCGGCACTCATTTAACGATCATTATAAAAACAGGAGTTAATCGGAAGGAGATTCAGATAAACTTTTAATCTTTTAATCGAATCTTATTCATTAATAATCCTTCAATGAATGATCCGTAAAAATTATGACAGCGAAACGAGATGGCGGATAAATACCGTTAACGAACAATTAAATCTATCAATCATGATTAAGCCACATCTGAATAGTGACTATTCCCGTTTAACTCGTTACAGAAATAAAAATTGTTTTCGTTCTACACTTCTACACGTAAAGTATAGAAGGAAAACAATTTTATTGCGTAAATTGCGTAGCAATGGCGAAATATTTACGTAAGTCGATGCTTCGGAAACCGATATTATTGACAACTGGACAATGACGCTAAAATGCGGAATTTGTTTATAAACAAGGAAAGTTTATCGACTGGTGTAAAACGTTCCGATTTGACCGGAAACGAAGTTTGTGGGAAATGTGGAACTTGGCTAAACGCACCAGTTGCTGCCCCGCACCAGTAAACAATGCGCGAAGAGGATTGCCCTTCGACAATGTCGGATACACTCGACTTACCGTTTTTTTAGTTTGGCTGACGCCGCTCGGAAAAGGAAAAAAAAATAATATGAGAATTCCCCGAGTTTTGGTAGCGAAATTTATCATCTGGTTCCTAACCGAACCACCCGACGCGGTAATTTCCGGGATTTATATGGGATGGAGAAAGATGTTTAACAGACGTCGACCATCTGTTTTTCCGTTCTCGAACGCGATGCTTTCATTTCTTTTAGTTCCCGAACCCACCGGTTACTCGTAATATCCACCTAACAGAATTATCGCGCTTCGAAGTTTTTTTTTTTTTTCCTTTTTCGACACCAGAGGTACTTTTTGTTTCCCGTTCGAGTTAATTAACCGGGTTGCCATGACAACCGTCGCTACGGACGACGGGATCCCGTCTCGGCGGATTTCCAGACCGCTGCCCGGCCCAGTCCGTTGAAATCGCCTCCAGTAGTACCACCTTCATGTCCTCTTTCACGAACTTTCGACTTCTTCAGAAGAGTAAATGCGTGGAGAACAGTTGGGTAAGCGTTTAAACTTATTTTTCGTTTGTCGGTCGGAGAGAAAATGGGCTATCGCCTGTAACCATAAAAGTAACAAACGATACGAGTTTACTTAACCTGCCCCGTGCCGGTAATTGGTTGAATGATAGTTATTAGTGGTCTGTCTTTAGGATTATCTCTTACGAAGAGTCCAGGTAGACTGAATAAAGTAATCAAACATAAATAATATATTATGTGAAAGATAAACTGTAATGAGGAATTCGTTATTCAGTCAACAGTGGCATTAAGATAAGTCGAGTGAACGAAACATTAAACCCACTCTCTTCTCTACTTTTTATTTATTAATTAATATATTAACGCGATTTTTGTCTATTTACTCAGTTAACTGTTGGCGATGGCCGTCACTCGTTCTGCAGTTTAATAGAGGCGACTGCGCTGTTTATTTTTCTAGTATTATCTGAATCTGCCAAGAACGTTTATTATTATTATTATTATTATTATTATTATTACATACCAAAAATTCAATACTGCATATATAAAAGAGTCTAGGTAAGCGTTAAGCTAACATATTTTTCGTTGGTAACAAAGAAACGGAAGGGCGTTAAATGTGTGTTAAGTGATTATACTCTCGTGGAGATTTCTTCCTAAGTATCCATCTCCGTTCCATTAACTAGAAATGAACTGCTACTCCAACCAGTAGTAAAACGTTAACGAAAGACACCGGTTAACTTCTCTCCCGAGCATTGTTGTCACCATTTTTATAGAAACCACCTGTCCAGCCACTACGCCGTGAGCTTTTTCTTTTGACACTGCTTCACTTTTTGCCCCGGCAGAAAGTTAACGTGATAGTAAAAGTTTGATACTCACTCGTTGATATGCTGTAAAATCGCGATTTTTTTTTTTTATTTTGCTGATTAATGACCCGAAATCTGTAGTGCGGAGTTGCCATTAAACGAATTGTTTCGTAGGAGAATCCTTCAGATAAGTACAATTCGAGCAAGAAGTACCGAACTATTATGGAATATGTCTTGGAGGGTCGGCATTAATTACGTCATACATAACAGCTGCGAAGAATAGCCACACTTCCGACACCGATTTATAATAATTCATTGTAATCGGTTGGCGGCATCTACCACAAAAGCCGAAAAGTCTTCTTACGAAACTTATCTTTTGTTTTGCAGTTGTTGATGATTGTCTCCGGTAATCTCTATGTATGGTTTCTTCTTTATGCATTGGCTCAATTATATAAGAATGAGGGGGGGAAATACATAACTTGATCTCTCGATACTGCTTGAGTCGAATTAAAAAATGATTTGTTGCGCTTCCTTAATTAAAATAATAATTCGCCCGTCAATTTTAGTTTCCTTTTTCTCTGTCTAAGGCCCACCACGTACTTTATTTAGTTATTTATTATCCCGAAAGACACATCATCGATTAATAAAGGTGCCATCATAATTGACGAGCTGGAAATTTCTTTATGGCAACAGGAATTTATCAGCTTTGCTAATCTCGGATTAAAATAAATAAATATCGATAATTTATTCAAACCACGATTTTTAAGTCGACTTTATCCTTCTGTATATCTAAATTTATTTCTTTCGGTCGTTCAGGAAGTTCGTTACAGCCCAACCTTGAAAATTGGAGTCGTGTATGTTATATTTGATTAAACGGATCCGTGATGGAAAACAATTGACTTTTTTCCCCCCCTCAAAATTTATATTTCGTTCTCTGTCGAGATCGACTATGATAGGCAGGAGGCAATTTTTTCGATTTTTGTACATTTTTCTCGCCTACTAAAGTCTGTTAGGCAGGATTCGAGATTACCTGCCGCGAGTTTTCGCGTTCTGTCAGTAGCGCGATATATACCGAGGTCAAATCATCGCGTCGCGCAGAACGTCCGATCCGTCGCCACATAATTGTACCCGGATAGCGTATATAAGCGCAGCGCCGCGAAAATTCGCGGCAGGTAATCTCGAATATTGAAGTCTGTTAATCCAACCAGTACAGTCGGATCTGGTCCGATTCGAATCGTTTCTCCGCCTGGTTAGTCCCGATAATCATCCATGACTAATTGGTTATTTATTTATTTTTACTGTTTTACTAGGTCTGCATCGTAATTTTGACGAAATTGTTTAAGAGAACATCCGGTTATCTGTAACATTTCAATCAGTAATAGTCCAGAGATGGATAGAAAATTGCCATTCGTTCTTACAGATGTCGAAATAGTTTTCTGTTATCAGGAAAAAAAAAAAATGCGTGAATAAGATATAGCGAAGTGAAGGCCGACGTATGTGGTATGCATAAAACATACAAGATGGCTATAATGTTAAAATTTTTTCCCATAACTATTTAACATTTTATGAACTCGTTTCATTCCTTTAAAAATTAGGAATTCTATCGTTGGTCGTTAATTTTCAAAATTATTAAAGAAACGGCGCTGATTTAATCTACATGACAATGTCGGCGTTAAATTTTTAGTAAAAAAAGTGTTTAAAATCCTAAACATAATCCAGTTTTTCTGTGGTCATATTGTCGTTGGGTATAAAAAAAAAAATTAATTAGCGTCGTACTATAATTTGCACCTGGCCCGCTCTTGGCCGGAAGTGATCAAAACTGGCTTATCAGCAGTTGGATTAACAAATAAAAATATTTCCTGTCGATTTTAATGATTAAATAGATATAAAAGACCATTTATCATGGTGAGATGAGGTTAAGAGTGTTTATAGACTTTGCTTTTAATATCTCCAAATTAAAATGTTTTTTTTATGTGATTAAGCCGGAGAGAGAACTTATAATTAACTGAATCGGAATTCACTTTCTTCTTCCTATTCAACTGGCCCCACGTTATGTTCACAGACCCGAAAAAAATTCCATTGTGCATACAGTACTTATTTTTTTTTTCTATAAGAATGTACAATAGGATGTTTCTCATTCATGCTTGCTCGTTTCGGTTTTATGTCTGCTTTTTTTATATTTATTTTGCACATAACCACAAAATTTCGAAACTTTTTGGACGTTTTTGAATCCTTTTTAGGATTTTCTTTAACAAAAGTTAGTAAAAACGTTTGAAAACATTGCCTTAAAACATGGAGGATTCGAAGAGAAAATTAAAATAGCCATAATTTTAAAAATGGTAGATGAAAATATATAGCGTGTAATTTTATACGATTTTTTTTAAATCTACTTTTATCGGTAAGAGTCTACTTTGACTGCCATAAGCACATCGATATTGATACGCATTCAAATGTATAACCTATTAACATTTACATACTTTATCGGACGCAGCGCCGCGAAAACTTATTTTGACTGCTTCGCGTTTTTTTAGACCCAAAAAAAACACCGATATTGATACGCATTCAAATGTATATAACCTATTAACATTTACATACTTTATCGCACGCAGCGCCGCGAAAACTTATTTTGACTGCTTCGCGTTTTTTTAGACCCAAAAAAAAAACGCGAGGCAGTCAAAATAGAATCCTACCTTCAAAAAAAAAAACATCAGCGAACATGGAGAAGAGTCGTGACATACTAAGATTTAAAACGCAAAACCATAAACGAAAATGGCTATTTTACTCTGGTGGCTTAAGAATTGTTCATAAAATACCCGATGCATTTTAAATTTTGAGATTCCACGTATAAAAAAATGCGGGAAAAAAACGATTATCGAATTAAATGAGCTGAAATAACTGCGACAATATTAAAATATAACAGACTTAAAAATGAAAACAATTTTCGTAAAATAATTAGCCTACATTATGACTCAAATTGTTCGATTGTTACTGCTTAGCAATGTTTTCTTCCAGTCAAAAGTTTTTTTTAATAATAATATGACGTCACTAGCCGATAATCGTGAGAAAATGGAAATCGTATAAAAGCCGCGGGTCAATAATCTACTTTGAATATTAATTAATACCGTGACGTGTAACCGAAACTTATTTATCCTAAAATCTAGGGTTGTTTGAGTAAAATTAGATACTTTTGGCCATTTGACTCATCCGGTCGAACCAGCTTGACCACGGGTCATCGCAATTTTTTTTTTACGAAATACGAGACGAATGGAATATATAAATCGACTAGTTTTTATATACGGCCGCCTGGGGCCAATACGTTATAAACTCGTGACCCGATGCCAACATTTATCTAGCGAATGGTGAAGGCCAAAGATCGGTACGTGTAGAATCTGGTAAAATTACTGAAAAATATTACAATAATATATGTTTAACCTAGTTTATGCAAAAGCGCAGTTTTCTTCAAAAAGTGAACAAATTTCCGTTTACGAAATATGATCGATGCATCATCGATAATCGATTGTTTTCCATGCTAAAGTTAATCGAGTATTTAAATGTTGTTAACCCACAATCCCATTTGTGAAGTATTGTAACAGTGGTCGTATCTTGCGCACCAGTTACCATCGTCGCCTTTAGGAAATTTTATCACGTAAATTTGTATTCGAGAATCGCCGAGTCAACTTGCAGTTATTAAAAATATATTTGCTCTTCGATACAGTACATTAATATTCTCCCGAAAGTTGAATTTCCTTCTTTATTTTTTTATTTTTTGCTTGCAATTCTAAGATTTTAAACCGATAACAAACAAAATTAATCATTATAAAAAATATAAATAGATCTTGCATACGTACGCCATCTTTTCTCTGAACCGAACTAGGATACCCTGGTGAATTCGAAGTTCGAGAATCTTTAATAAATGTTTTTTCATTATATAGAATATTTAAAATTTGTTTGTAATAAATATAAGCATGAGAAAAATTGCTTTTTATTAATATTTTGTATTAAATTTTGAAACAATCTTTCACTTGCCAAACGACAAATGTCGTTTGGCAAGTGAAAGATTAGTGTTGCCAACCAAACAAAAATTAATTCAAAAATTTCGTTAGGGTTATTAGTGGTAGAGCATTAATATGACAAAATTAAATTAATTTTCGTGTAAATTAATAAAAAATACTGTAAGTGGCATTCGACGTCAACTAATCTGGTTTGTTCATACAATGCCGAAATAAATTTTACTGTTTTTAAAATGCGTGCCAAGTAAAGTCGAAATAAAGATTAAAGAAGGCATCCCAACTAGAAAGAAGAAAAAGTAAATTCTTCCAAATGAATACACGCTACATAAAAACATACAGCACACAATAAAACAAGTCGGATAAAGCAATTATGATATCAAGTACATTTCAAATATTAAAATTTCCTAAAGCTATAATTTGGAAGGAATTTTTTAATTTACTAAAGCAAAACTTCTTGATGCAAATACAAGTCCCGAAGAACGTTGAAATATAATTGCACGATAATTGAACTCGCCCTCGACTATCTTATTCATTCAAATATTTCTTTTTATATATATATAAAGTTAAATAAATTTTTTATGATGAAAGGCGCTTTAAATTATCTGCCAGAAACTGTTTTCGTAACTTACAAAACCCCTTTCAAATTTATCAGAACAAAATAAGGAAGGTTATATATATAAAGTTAAATAAATTTTTTTATGATGAAAGGCGCTTTAAATTATCTGCCGGAAACTGTTTTCGTAACTTACAAAACCCCTTTCAAATTTATCAGAACAAAATAAGGAAGGGAGGATAGCGAAATGTAAACTGTAAATCGAGAATGCTCCGATGAATTCGGGAAGTATTTCGAGTCTAAACTTGACACGTACTTTTCTTACCGAAAGAAATTCCTTACAGAAGTAACCTATAATAAATGAGTAATCTACATAAAACAGATAAGTCAAATTTTCTTAGCCATAATAGAATACAGCGGATTCTCGTACGAAGCGGGGGGGATACGAGACAAGCATTATCAGACGATTTTATGCAAATTTAAATTTTGTCTCCAAGTTCTATCCATCACTGTCGCTAACGAGATGCGCGTTAGTTTCGAATATGATTTTATTGTGTGTAGAGTGTTAATTAATCTGTTTTAAAGATGACTGCTTTTCATAAATAAAAAAACAAGGCAGCACACAGGTAATTAAATTTTTAAAAATATTATATACAAGTAAACCCAATATAACACACTCCGAAAATGCGGATTCTTATAATCCGACAGAAAAGTTGTTAAAAGTTGTCATGGAAACGAAGCAATCATCGTTTGGTTTTATTACAATCAACGGATATTATAAGTAATGGGTAATTAACGTTAAAAAAATTTATTCTACGCTTTATACGGGACTGTTTATAGCGTTGTATGAGTAGTAATCGCAGTTTTTTCGTCGCATTATAGGATAGCGTGTTATACGGGAGTTTACTGTATACACTTCTCATTTTCCACTGGATATTGTATATCCATGAATAGCGTGCCACTTTGATAAACAAAACATCCTCAATAACATTTCTGAAGAAATCTTATAAGATTGAAGATATTTATTTTTTCGAAGCAAAGAAAATAACTGGCAGACCTTCTGCATGCCTGGCTTTTCAATTATTTGAAATAGCCTAGAGCCATGGCACCAAAGCGGAAGGTGACTTCCTTCCTGTCATAATAAAGCCGTTATCATTTTATCCTGTCAGATAACTTTTATAAAATAAGAATCGCGTAAGTATGAATATATTACTGTAATACTCTCTAATTTCCAGCTTGATTGAGCATTCGTTACTGCTAGATGAATCATTCCTTCAACAGTTCCGGTCGAAACCATATTTCCATCTGGCAGTTTTTGATCATTCGTTTGGATAATTGAGTTTTCTATTTTATTTGGTGTTTGCTCTAAATTAATGATTAATAAAACTAAGCACGAATCTAGGAGTAATTGAAGCCATATTTCCATCTGGCAGTTATTGATCATTCGTTTGGATAATTGAGTTTTCTAATATTTAGTCGAGGGATTTATTTGGTGTTTGCTCTAAATTAATGATTAATAAAACTAAGCACGAATCTAGGAGTAATAAACTCTAGTGTTGTTGTCGCTGTTACACGCTTTATCGCGCTTAAGAAGCTATATAAAAACAGAACAATGAGATAGAAAAAATCTCGATCGCCATTCTTGTCTGAAGAACTGACCATTAAAAAGCTATCGACTAAACATGGAAGTAGCTGATAAATATGGCCGGCAGCTAGTTCGCAAATCAGAGACTAATCTAGCGATGTGCTCGTCGATCGTTTAACACTTTTTTTTTTCATCTAGTTTGGTAGATCGTTGTTGAGGTTGAAAACCGCGCGTCAACAGGTGGCCGTACCTCCATAGACGTGCGTGTGGCGAAATTATCAACCGACAAATCTTGATGATATTTCCGAACCGCCCCACCTTTATCATTCCCACATGCCATCAAATAGAGTATTGGCAGATGGGGGTTTCCCACCGACAGAGGAATTTAATCTCTGGGCGTTAGACGGAGCAGGTGCAACTTGGTTACGGCTGGTTCCTGTTTCTCTTCACTCTGAGTGGTGGTAGTAACTCGATTCTCGGTATCGGAATACGGGAGCAAAGGTCGAAGGAAGGGATGGAGGTGCCAGTCGTAGGATGCCATTTCTTCCGCCACCAAATCATCTACAGTATTAGAAACGGACGTATTTTGTTCTTTGTTGCACGGGTCGGAATTTTCCAGCCAGAACGACCTTCGCACAACACTCGTTATTGGGGACAAAATCGAGTGTCTCTACTAGCGAGACTAATGTTTAATTGTCCTTACAGATAACCGCGCCTTTCTCTAAGGAAGAAAGTTGCCGGCCGATCAGAAATCCGCTTCTGATGTCAGACAAAAACGTCATCGATCATGACCTTTCTCTATTTGATCTCTATGACTGAAAATATAAAAATAATAAAAGATTTTACATATAATAAACACTTATTTCGAAATAGTTAATTTAAACATGCGTATTTTTGGAATTCGTTGCATTAAAGCATAATAAGAAAGTCTTCATCAGTTTAATTAAATAGAAAAGTATAATAATTAACGAAATTCTTAGTTAAACTAATACTAAACTCTAAGAAATAATGAACGGACCTAATTTTATAGTAGAGGAGTGATTATTCATCAGTTTAATTAAATAGAAAAGTATAATAATTAACGAAATTCATAGTTAAACTAATACTAAACTCTAAGAAATAATGAACGGACCTAATTTTATAGTAGAGGACTGTATATGGCATGTGAATCGGGTCGGGAGAAAGTGGTTGAGTCATCAAGGTCAGCTCTTTCAATAAATTCTATGGTGCTGGGTCGAGTGATTATCATCAAATTGATTAGCTAGCAGATAGAGCTGTTAAGTCATGCCAATGATCGATTTGCTGTTAAACTATTAGTGAATATTGAGTGGAATTATAATGGAATAGATATCAAAAATTTTAGACACATTTCTCTCCATTTTGATTTTAATTTTTAACTAATTTCGGCTTATCGTATAGTAGAGGACTGTATATGGCATGTGAATCGGGTCGGGAGAAAGTGGTTGAGTCATCAAGGTCAGCTCTTTCAATAAATTCTATGGTGCTGGGTCGAGTGATTATCATCAAATTGATTAGCTAGCAGATAGAGCTGTTAAGTCATGCCAATGATCGATTTGCTGTTAAACTATTAGTGAATATTGCGTGGAATTATAATGAAATAGATATCAAAATTAAATTTTAGACACATTTCTCTCCATTTTGATTTTAATTTTTAACTAATTTCGGCTTATCGAGCTGCGGTCAATCCCCGTTTTCAGTTTTTATATATCTATTGCTATATAATCTTCAACAATATCGATTATACCAACAAAATTCTCGATTACCAGAAAGTTTAACCATTATTCAGTAAATTGCGTGTTTTTGCAGCCCGACAAAAGAAAACATACAGCAATAATGAGTGCGAGTGTCGGGTCAATCGCATGTTAAACTATAAACTCAGTTCTGTTAGCGAGTGCAAAAACGCGAAGCCATTGTTTTCTAGAGCAAACAAATAAGCAAACCCACAAATAAATGAGTCGCTGTCAATGGGATATTAAACATGAATAGAGGGCTGGTTAAATGGTGATAAATAATTCGACTAAAACTTTTTTTTACTTTTTCCACGTTTCTTTTTTCACATTCCCACAGATTAACATATAAATCACGAAATCTGTTGATCTTGTTTATCCATTTTAAAAATAGGCGGGCTGGTTAAATGGTGATAAATAATTCGACTAAAACTTTTTTTTTACTTTTTCCACGTTTCTTTTTTCACATTTCCACAGATTAACATATAAATCACGAAATCTGTTGATCTTGTTTATCCATTTTAAAAATAGTTTTCTGTTAATATTGACTTATGATTCATCTTTTAAGCAGAAAACTTCAAATATCTTGTTTATTAAAATGTTTATTTTTCATTAACCCAGTTTTTTAGGCGACTCTGGACTGGAATAATGTATTACCACCTCAGTCATAATAAAATCGGAATTTTAATCACTCTTATCAAAGATCAGTGTTTAGGATCATTAAACACCACATTTCTGGTGTAACTACATCAAGTATAGCTGCTGTTTAAGTTCCTTATCAAGAATAACATCATGGGCGATAAATAATGCTAATGTGTAATGCTTTCTTCGCATCATTAAGCGAATATTGAAAGAAATTTTTAACTTATATTCGCTAAATTATATAAGAATTTTAAAACAATGATAAAGAAATATGTCGTTATTAGGAAAAAATAAGTTTTTGTCGTTGGTGCGGGTCAACGTACTGATACCGAGATCCGCACCAACGATAAAAGCAATATATACTCTTCTGAAGCGTTGACGTTAACTTGAATTGCAACTCGATCAACACTTCTTCGGAGATAAATATGTTAAAATTGCATACCAGGACTCCATTTTTTTTTATCATCTGATTTACTCAGTCGTTAGAGATTCATTTTGCCATCTCCCATATTTCCTTCTCTAATTTCGGTGCCATTACTCTGTCGGATTTTTAACAAAAAGCAGTGCCCACAATTTTAAAATACATAATTTATTAATTCGGTAATTAAATGGTTGTCGTTCAGTTTAAGTCGAAAGTCCTCGCAACTTTGATGCAAGAAAGTGCATTTTGGTTGACACTTCTGGAGGTACCAGTCACAACTCGACTTCCTCGAACGGGAGGAATGCCAGCGTAATGACGTCACGGTAGCGGTCGTCTTTCCTTTTTAGCGCAGAAACCATTCGTTAACTTGTAGATAAATGGCAATTTTTCTAAATTAATCGATGTTATGGCGCATCAAAATCTCCGAATCGATTGTGACGGCATATCGATTAATGGTGTTTTATCTTTCTATAGGTGTGAAGAAGACAGAGCCCACCAAAGAAGGAACAGTGTTCGGTTTGTATCGACAACCGAAACCCATGGACAGCGATGTAGTGCGCATCTCCGGCCGCGTTATATATGACGACACCGATATCAGCCATCCGCCGGTGGAAGACGAGTTCGGAGAACTGTCTCCCGACGAAGTAGTCGACGACGTTAACGAGTGTTACAATGTGAAAATTAACGCTCCCCAGAAGGTCATCGTAGAAGGTTTCCACGATTTCTGCCAGACCATGCTGTCGATCTACGACGTGGCTAGAGAAACCACCCCTACCACCACCGAATCGAAACACGTTCTGAGCAAGACGATTTCGGATCCTGTCCCTTCGGTGGTGAAGGAGACCCTCAAGCCCCGTTACAGTCTGCCAACCGGAAGAATCTTCTCCTGCACCATTAAACCGGCCGAAAAAATTCGTGACGACGAAGCCATGGAAGCCATTCAAGAACTGGACGCTTCTATCGCGGGAGTGTCGTCGGTGGAGGAATCGCCAAATTCTGCAAAAAATGGCGAGACGGAAGACGATAAGAAACCAGAAGTACAAACAGACAACTTGATCGAAGAAGTGGTTCTTCTTTCTTCGAATCAGAGGAGTTTCTCTTCCTTTCCTTCTCCGGCTCTAGACCGGGATAAGACCGAAACCAATAAATCTATCAAAAATGAAGACACCGATTTGGTTCCCACTCAAGAAGTTTCCTCTTCTATCGGTAAGTCGATTCAATTTTACATAATTTTCTTTTATGCCAAACAGTAGCCAAAAGTACTTGGGAGTGGCGTAACTAATTATCAAATTTTAAAACATTTTGGGAAAGTTACACCTTCTAAAAAGATTACTCGTAATATTTACCGCTCAGAATAAATTTATAAAATTCATAGTACATGTCTTGTCCACCTTCTAAAAAGATTACTCGTAATATTTACCGCTCAGAATAAATTTATAAAATTCATATTCAAATTTAATTCTTGAAAAAAAAGTAAATTTTGGCGGCTTTTTGGCGGAATTCTTTCTTCTGCCCTTGTAATTTGTGTAGAAAAAAAGGTTCGAATTAAAAAAGTGTGCGTTCCTAATTTAAAATGAGTATAGTGCCTTTTTTGCTGACGAAACAATTCTCAGAATTACAAAAATATGTACAAACCTATTTCACATGTTATAAATATTGACGTTTTAGATGAGTAAACTAGACATGTAACCTTTACCTTCCAATCCAATTACGGTACAGTATTTATAATAATAGTAATCACGCGAAAGATCGATCTACAGTTAACCTTGGCCAAGTTTATTCTAAATGATTTTATTGTTTAGACTACTATAAACTATCATTTATCCTATTAACAGTTTTGTCTGCCATTTTCGTTTCTAAATTGAATTACTATATATCACGCTCCAGTTTCACCTTTCTCCAAAAGAATCCAACAGTTCTTAATTTAGCAAATTAACTCTAATCATACTATGCCTGGTATTTTTACATCAACTTCAATGATACTATTAATATAGACTATTGAAAGTTGTTACAGATGCGAGTAATTTATAAATATTGACATCATTATATAAAATATGGCACACGTTTGTTGTTACTTTTTATCTTTTTTTGATTGTTTGATTATTTAATTGTAGACATTGAACTGCCGCCATTTTCGTTCATCTTATCTGTAGGCGATTGATTTTAATCAGCCGTCTTGCCATATTTATTCGCCCAATTTTTACGCAAACTGGCATTTCCGATTTACATCTTTTCTCTTTCTAAATTCTTGAGAACTTTCAGTTAATTTCTTGATCTAAATCTTTATTTTTTTCATTTTATATATGCAGCAGCTACGATTTATTATTGGCTAGATTTCTCTCTGGGGTTTTTGTGATATGGAAGTTAAGATTTATTATTCCCAAACCAGCTGATGAAGCCACTTTATCAATGGTTGAAGTGGCTTTATAATTTTCCAGTTATTATTTTTTATAAGAAATTTTCATTCTCATTCCATTCTTCTCGGAGTAGCAGAGAAAAAGTTTTCAATTATTTTATACACGAAATTTTTGATATTTTACTACTATATCATTAATATTATTCTCAGAATAATTTTCTGCATCAAATTCTCTTGAAAACACCATATAAAACGATTACAGAAGTCTCCATTTTTAAGTATCGTTTAAAATGTAAGTGATATATAAATCTTAACTTCACTATCTATCTATATTGAAAATAATTCTAGCGAATTTTAAGGAAATAATATCTTGGCATCAATGCTACTTTGACTTCTAACCAGGAATCAAAAAATTATAGGCGGGTCGATATTAGTTTATCGGTATCCTCGATAGGAGAGAGAGAAAAAAATAATAATTTTGCTAGCGTGTCATTGGATCGTTTCCTGCCGCTGCCATGGAAATGGCCCCAAGCTCTATCCCCTTTCTTCCTGTTTTTCTATGACTAGGCGATATAAATATAGAGACTTAAACAATAGGCGAGTAGCAATAAAATAACTTAAAGATCTGGTAGCTAGGTCCATGTTCACTGGAGCGGCTTCCGATGATTTCCTGATTCTTCCAAGCAAACTGGAGTAAACAAAACACGAAGATGGAATGTGACCCGCTTCCATCCCTCCGTTGAACCGCGACGGTCATATTCTCTCGGACCGGGCCAGTTCTATCGTGTAAAAGGATGCCGATCCAACAAAATCGTGATCGAATGACACATCACGCTTTCCCAATAGGATCTCCACGTTTTGTCATCACGCATCCTCATCCAACTTAAGATTTTTTTTTTCCATGGCGCATCCAAAAAATGTAAATATCGATAGGTCGTGTTTATTTTTATAACTACAGAAAACTCCCATATAACGTGCGACAAAAAATTGCCGACTAGTACTCATATAACGCTATAAACAGTCCCGTATAACGCGTAGGATAAATTTTTTTTAACGTTACTTACCCGTTAAGATACTTATAATAAAAAAACCAAACGATGCTTGCTTCGTTTCCATGACAACTTTAACAAGTTTGTTGTCGGGTTATACGAATCCGCATTTTCGGAGTCCGTATTATACTAGGTCTACTTGTATATAATATTTTTTAAACTTTAGTTACTTTGTTCTATTTTTGTATTTTCCTTTATTAAAAGAAACTTTTTCTAAAAACTTTTTTTTCTTAATTAACACTCTGCACACAATAAAAATCACATTCGAAACTAACGCAAATCTCATTAACTCGGAGACAAGTTTAAATTTGCATAAAATCGTCTGATAATGCATGTCTCGTATAACGCGATTTCCTATAACGCTAAACGTATCCCCAAGCGCTGTACAGAAGTTCAGTGTACAACTATTAATCGTGATATTTTTGACGGTCCGAAGATACAAACTAAGTCGGTACGTGTTTTTCAATTATTCTGAATGATTCGATAACGAAGTATTCACTTCTTAAGCGTGAAAAATACGCCCGAAAGCAAACAATTTAGCGATTAAATGCTAAACCTCTGTAAAAAAAATGCGAATACTGAAAGAATAATTACGTTTCATCGATCGCTAAACACATTATTTAGAAACTTCTACATAGGCGTATTTTCTTTGGAGAAACATCGATGGTTGAGAAGGCAAGTAAAACAGTTACGGATGACTACATTCTCTATCAAGCGTATTCCTTCCAGATTAATTATTAAATCGACATCTTTCCTTCCCCCTGGCTAATCTGTGAACTGGATAATCCGTCCTCCAATAACTGAAGACGTGATTAAGCTCGGCCGAACTAGATACACTTCGAATAAAGAAAGCTGATGAGAACGACAAAGTATAAAATAGTTTTAAAATTTCTACAATTTTTATTTGGTAGTTTCATTAGTTTTAAAAAGCATACCAGTGAATATTTTACCTATGGCTTCATTCCTCTATTTTTAAAACTAATCCGGGAAGTGACGTTGCAGATTTTTATGAATTTCTCTACTAACTGTATCGATCTACTTTTTAAATATTTTTTTTTTACATCAAAAATTTTATTTAAATAATTGCCAACATCCTATACCGATATATAAAATTTTTACTAGAGAAAAATATGCAATATATATCTTTTGAAATGTTTAAAATTCATAAACGAATCATCCAATGCGAAAAGAAACTATTAATGTTCAATATTCTATCGAATTTCTGTGCTTTTTCTTCATTATTAGCCACTACCTAAATTTGCAAAAATAATAATTTGACATTTAAGTCAGTCATGCTTGCAGAGAAACAAATTTAAAAGTTGTGATCTTGAAGTTATAAATGCTCATACTTACATGCTAAATTATATACTGTATATGCAATCCTAGTTTATGTATAATTATACTTTTTTCTATCATAATTTTCTTGTTTTTATGCATCTTTCTTACATTACATATCATATACCGTACTTGTATAAGTAAAGATATCTATAACCACTTTATCTTCTGGCTTATCTGACATATGAGTTTCGTTATAGCGCTATAAGGAAGTTTCACTGTACTGCAGTCATTTTAAATTTAAAATGAGCAATAACTTTACGTTAGTAGAATATTAACGAAAGTAGCATACGTCAGTAGAATTTCATCAAAACTTAGTGTGAAAAATAGGCTACTTATCTATAGAAGTATTACAGCTTGTTTCCTGGTTTTTGTATAGAATACTTGGAACTTTTTGATAAATCTAATTCGTATGAATAAACGATAATAGGCGTATCGATGAATGTAAAAACAATCATAAATCGGATAGGAATAACCACAGAAGTGATTTCCTTAAATGTTCTTATTACAAGCTATATATATATAAGCAATCCCCGACTTACGTAGGATTATTTTTAGGTTCCCAAACTCGGATAATTTTTATTACAAGCTATATATATAAGCAATCCCCGACTTACGTAGGATTATTTTTAGGTTCCCAAACTCGGATCCCTCTAGAAAAACTGGAGGTGTAAGACTGAATTGAATCCAGTCTCTAAGATGGATAGCGATTACTATACCACGCCAATTTATTACATTATAGTATTTATAGTGTTACATGATTATGACACTCTAGTACAGTGTAATGTATGCCCCGACTTACGTACAGTTTCCCTGAACAGATCCAGTTCCATAACTCGAGGACTGTCTAAACTAATGATGAATGGACAATTGCAATAGCATGGCATATAATTCAAGATTTTTTTATATTAACGAAAATCTGTATTAGTTTACACATTTTTCTTGATTGTTTGAGATTCCACGGCTGGCCACACGTAGTATTCAGTTTTTTAGATTCATTCCAAGTAAATCGTTTTTGTATAGTTCAAGTTCAATAATCCCATTATAAATGCTAATCTCGGTCTCGCGTTATCTGCTCAGATTATTCTAATTAACTTTTATAAGCTTATCAACTCCACAGAATTTAAAATTTTTTAAGAAGTTGGAAAAATGTTCGAATTTTCTTTTTAAAATATTCGCATTGTATGTGACAGCGAGACATAAATGACATTCCTGAAGTTCATTCATTAACTCCGCTGCTTCCATTATTTATTATAAATTATGCGAGTTACAGAAAACTGGATTGCTGTACGCATTATAATCTGTGTATCTCTCCAGTTGGAGAAAATTGGAGAGAGAGGGGGCACTTTTTCCATAAAGAAGTGAAAGACCGGACCGAAGAGACATTCAACCTGCATCGTTTGGCAAGAAAACTTTCAAAATGCCACACGAAACTTCTTTACGTATTATTATCTGTCATCAAATCAGCCAGCTAGAACCACTTGACCGCTTGAATTAGCACTAATGCGGGAAGGACCAGTTTTCTGTGTCACTGCACAAGAACGACGATTTCTTCTAGATTCTGGCAAAAGGACAGCTCGAATAAATCGGTGGTAGACGCACCCGTCAAAAGCATAAATAATCACTTTTTATAATTCTGAATGAACCCCGTTCATTTTAAGCTGCCACCATTCATAAGGAACTCGATGTGCGATTGGTGTAAAAAAAGTGCCACGGCCAATTTACCTTTCGCATCATCATAATCTGCCATGTTGTCCGTCTTAACGCTAAAGCCGACATTACTGTAACGTTAAGAAATCGGGAAAAATGTTAAAGAATTTCGTTTATAAAATTGAATGGGGTATGAATGAAATTCCATTAATTTTTTTTTTATATATTAGGCAGATAATTTGGACTGTTGTTGGTATTCAGCTCTATAAAATTGCTTTTATTTTTCATTTTTAGTTCCGAAGAAGCAGATAGAAATAAGTGAGAAGAAAGAGAAAAGTAAATCTGAAGATAAGACCGAGCCTTCCATCTTCCAGAGGACTAGTCCCTGTTCTGTAGATTCTGGAAATAGTTCCCATCATCCAGGTCATTTCGTAGTGGTAGCTATAGATTTTGGCACCACCTATAGTGGATATGCTTTCAGTTTTGTTCGCGATCCCGAAAATATTCACATGATGAAGAAATGGGAAGGTTGGCAAAAATCTTTCTATAAATTAATGTATTTTGAGATGATCAAATTGAAGTTCTAGAAATGCAATTTCATCACTTTAATTTTTTTTTTTTTTTAGGAGGAGATCCGGGAGTAATAAATCAGAAAACCCCCACCACTCTACTTCTAACACCCGACAAGAAATTCCATTCTTTTGGATATTCTGCTCGAGATTATTATCACGATTTGGATCCACAAGAAGCTAAGAAATGGCTGTATTTCGAAAAGTTTAAAATGACCCTTCACCATAACGAAGTAAGTCGTCGATAAATTGATTTTGGGATTGTAAATAAAACCATCTGATGGTGTGAACCATCAAATCATTATGATTTAATGATTTTTCTTGTCCACTTTGATTGATTGCTTACTAATCAACCATCAGTAATGGGGCTGTTGACAACCCCAATACGAACCGCCTATAATCGTGTCAGAGTAATAAAAAATGGGGATTTATGGCCCAACTTTCTAGAAAAAATGTGGATATGTGGCATACAGCTCTTTCAGAATACCTAACCGTGTTATACAGATTTTTAATAGATCATATTATATTGATCCATTATATTTTGGCGCTTGATAAGCGAAAATTTTCGCAATACGTTTAAAATAATAATCCCATTATAAATATTAATCTTGGTCTCGCGTTATCTGCTCAGATTATTCTAATTTAGAATTTTAATAAGTTTTCAACTGTAGAGAATTAAAATTTTTCAAGAAGTTGATGAAATGATACTTTTCTTTTTATTTAAGTAACAGAGGCATTTATAAATGACATTCCTGAAAAATCATTAAATTATAATGTTTAGTAAGACCGTCTCGACTCCCGCATATACCTTAAGTTCGGATAGTTTTGCATAAATAATAAATAGGGTTTAGATGAAAAAAATAGTATTTTTCAGTAGAGATTAAACAACCTTTTCTACTTTAATATTTGGAAAATGATTAAAAATTTTGATAATTCAGAAATTTAATATTTCGATCTGCATTGTTGAAATAAATTATCAACGGATTACGGTTTGATCTGAATGAAATTAAATATATCTTGGTACATATAAGTCAAATCATCATAAAAAGGCAGTCAAACATTACAATTTTGAATTAATATCTCCATTTAAGATCTTTTAGGTTCATTAGATATATTTGGTACAAGTTTAGAATAGCGAAGGCCAACAGGAATAGCACCGATCGAAAAATGTAAGCAGAATAATTTTCTAAACGAGAGATATCTCCATCTGGTGCATGGGATGAAAATATGAAGGATGAAATAATAGCACTTACTCGCACATTCTGTCCGAATCGGTGTGCGCTACCATTTTGAAGTTTGTGGCTGGTTCGCGCGATATCTGGATGCATATATGAGGGGCGCGTTAAATTACAATCGTCGCGCGCAAAAGGAAAAATGTGAATATTTTTCATTCTCTAATACATCTCAGAAATTGTTAGGAACATACTTCTATCTGCTATAATTTCCAAGATACACGTAACACAACTAAAGATTAATCATCCAGTTAGCGGTGGAGGGCTAAAGTGCAAAATAATTTTTTGCTGCTCACTCTTATAGTCCTATCATAAACGATAATAAAATTTTTATTGCTGTAAATGATAGGACTGAGATTTTTTTACCAAGAAATTTTGCTCCATACATTCCTAATATTTTGCGCAGTATTGGATGTTAACTATCGCAAATCTTCAATCACAAAGTAGATTTTGAAAAAATAAAAAATACTTTTCGCAAATCTGGTCCGCTACTTTGAACGCAATAGAATTTCTATTAATTCTAAGAAACAATTTTTAATTTTTCCTTTCCTAGATATGGTAGCTATCCTAATAAAAATTTTAAATTATAAAGATTAATTCCAGAAACTATATCGGCCTTCAAAATGGCGATGCACACTTGTTTAAGTACTATGTGCGGGGAAAGTACTTTAATTTCCCATTTTTAATTTTTCCTTTCCTAAATATAGTAGCTATCCTAATAAAAATTTTAAATTATAAAGATTAATTCCAGAAGCTATATCGGCTTTCAAAATGGCGATGCACACTTGTTTAAGTACTATGTGCGGGGAAAGTACTTTAATTTCATCATCCATTTTCTCGTCTCTTGCACTAAATACAATATGGTTCTTTTGCAAAGTTTATTCAACTTATCGTTTTTCGATCGGTGCTACTCATGTTGTATCCTCGGTATTCTGGACTCTTACTACATTTTTTTTTCTCTTAATACAATAGTTATTGTTTTATCTAATCTATATTTAAATTGAACAGTTACTTCACACGCAGTTTTTTTTTATCTTAACAAACGAAATAAATATAAGTACAATTAAATTAATTATGTATTTTTTTCCAATAAAAATATCAATTAAATTGCTAGTAAAAATGACATTAAATGGAAGTACAGTATCCAGTTATCGAAGGATAGATGCTGACCGTAATGCTTTCAAATATTTTTTTCCAATAAAAATATCAATTAAATTGCTGGTAAAACTGACAGATTAAATGGAAGTACAGTATCCAGTTATCGAAGGATAGATGCTGACCGTAATGCTTTCAAACGTTTTCAAAATACCTATAGCGCCATCTGTCGAAAAGGCGTGCAACTACAGATATTTTTTTAAATTTATTTTAATGATTGTCATCTGTCTGATTACGTGGTACAAAATTATTTCGTAATTTGATTGGATATCATCCAGATAATATTTGATCAAAATATCAAATTGCCTAATATAAGATAGGAACAATGGCGTACCCAGACTCTTTGGTACCCGGGGCGGCATTTTTTTGGCCCCCTATCCCCTCCCAAAAAAACTTAATATACATTTTCTTAATTTTTAAGAACTGAAACTTATGCAAAAATTTTTATACAAATATCTGGTGAACAGTAATGATATTCCATGCTCTTGGCCCCCCATTCAGCTTGGTGTCCTGAGCGGACCGCCCCCCTTTGGGTACGCCATTGGGTAGGAATTAAAAAATTTTAAATTATTCGCAGAAGTTTTATATAAAAGAGCTCATTAGTTAAACAGTCCCACTTCTCCACAGACTATATAGTGAATAATAATAATCTTCCCACTGACAAGGCCTCCATCTTATAGCACTATACTACAGATCTAGCATATTATATACTGTAAATCAGGCGTGTCAAACTCTTTAATTCAAGGGCCATTTTATGAACTTGCAAGATTAACGAGGGCCACATCACATTTACATTTTTTTTTTTAAATTAAATTTTGAAAAGGGATATATTAATATGAATAGAATAATTTAAAAAAATTGTGTAATTAAGTGAATTTAGTACAATAATATATAATTGCTTTTAATTTACACGTTTTTCTTAAATTAAATTACTCTCTATCGATCTCTAGTTTTCTATTTAGTTTTGAAAATAATATTTTCTGTAAATATCAAGAATTTTATTTAAATTTTTATAAATTCGAATGTCCATAACTACTAACATTTTTTTTAAATAGGTTATAACAGCAAATAAACCTTAACAAGCATGTCCTTTATACACATCCTTTAAAGCAGGGATTCCCAACCTTTTGCATCGACCCCTTTTAAAAGAATGGTTTTCTTCATCGACCCCCTTATATTTTTCTCTATAATATACAGCATACATAATCATAATACAAATAATTGTACATAAATAAATTAAAGATAACAATTAGACTAAGAATATGATCAAAAATTTTGAAAAAAAAATGGTTTTATTAGATTTATGTTTTATTATCATTTTTAATTTTACAAATATAAACAAGTTTTCAGAAACAAAATCACTGATTCTAATTGCACAAAAGTTCGATATTAATTAATGTGACGGCTGCGCTTGATGTATTGATGCATTTCTTTTAATATTTGGCATAAAATTGCTTAACTTAATTCTTAAATCACCTCAGTTCAAAAATATTCAACCCGTTTCTTATTTTCCGTAGTAAATTATTGACTCGAGTAAAGCCTGCTTCTACTAGGTAAGAAGGGAAAAGTTAATAATGCTGATTCGGTAAAACAACTTTTGTTTGGGGATTTCTCTCGAATGATTTTAAATTCCAAAACTTAGAATACCCATGTGTTTCAAATAAGACTTGTGCTTGAACATCCTCCTTCAATGCAATCAATTCTTCCTTGTATCATAATATCAAAATCAGATATATCACATTGCAGAGGTTCTATGATCTATGCTGGCACATTCAAATTTTCAAGGTCTTGGAAGAGAACATTAAAATCTTTTTTAAATTTTGCAAATGGCTTGTAAATAACAATATATCTTCTGAGGAAATGCAATCCTTTTCAATAACGGACAATCGCAAATTAAAAATTAATATATTTTAAAAAAATATTATTGGTTTCTTAAAATATCAAAAATCATGATATAGCTTTATATCAATAAACAATTAATTATCAATTTTATTAATGAATTTTTTTGTAATCAATGGGATCTTGATTATGCCGATCAATCACCGGTGTATATTCGGCTATGGAGACCCCTTGATCATTATTGACCCCCTTTAAAATTTCATCCCCGTTGGGAACCCCTGCTTTAAAGAGAGATTACAGGTATTTTGATTTCATTGTACAGTGAAATCCCGATTTTGATTTGTTAAATTTAAGAGTTTATTTGGGAATATATTATTGTTACCCTTTTCCGGGAAATTGGTCACAATTTACAAGTTTGTGGATTTTTTCAAGCAGTAGTAAAAGTTAATAATGTTCAGTTTAATTTGCTTCTGGTTGTGGTTAAACATTTATCTTGCTCCATCTTACTGGGAAGAAACTGGTTAAATATTATAAAACCCAATTGGGAATTCTTTTTAAGAGATTGTGAATTCTGTCAGCCTTCAGGATCAGAAGAGCGAGAGTGTAATATCATCATATTGTTATCAGAAAGGTCTAGGTTGTTGATTGATTTAGCAAATAAATTTCTATGTAACTTTTCAAAGTCTGCTAATGGGTGTCCAATTCAGGATTTCAAGGTAAATATCAGGTTAAAAGAGGATGCGAAACCAGTGTTTCAAATAGATTATAATGTACCATATGCCTTGCGGGATCAAGTCAGGTCAGAATTGCATTACTTAGAAGAAAGAGGCATTATCACCAAAGTTCTATATAGTCAGTGGGCCTCACTTTTGGTCTGTATACCAAAAAAGAATGGGTTGTTGCACTTGTGTATTGATCTTAAAAAGTCTATAAACCCCCAAATTATAGCTAATTAACATCCTTTGCTACGAATTGATGAATTTTTTGATAAATTTATGGGGTCATTTATTTTTTGTCATTTAAACTTGTCAAATGCATACTTAAAGCTGCAAGTGGATGAGCAGAGTAAGCAGTTATTAAAAAGGAAATACTATTAATGGCTTATATATGTAACTTATAACCATCTGGTCTTTGGTCTGGCATCCAGTCCAGTTATTTTTCAAATGGTTATGGACAATATTTTACATGGTATTAAAAAAATCGTGCTATTTGGATGATATTTTAGTTGGAGGAAGAGACAATCAAGAGTGTTGGAAAACATTAATGGATGTGTTAGCAAGACTAGAAAAATTTAATGTAAAGATAAATTTAGATAAGAGTGATTGTTGTCAAATTTCCTTGGAATTTTTAGGTTTTCAAATATCTGGGGAGGTAAATAACTGTTGAAAGAGAAAACTTAAAAGATACTGAATTGTCCAACACTGTCAAATGTCACACAGTTAAAATCATATATATCAATGCTAAATTTTTACAGGAATTTTATTCCAATGGGTCCAGATTTGTTACAGCCTTTATATAAATTACTATGTATAGGAGAAAACTGTCTGGTCTCCGGAGTGCAAATTAGCATTCCAGAAAAGCAGACGTACGTTGTCTGAAAAATCCTTATTAATTTTTTTGACTCATCAAAACCATTATACCTAACAGTTGACACGTCTGTGTATGGTGTGGGAACAGTCTTGTCACAACAGCAAAAAAATCAGCAACTTCTGATAGCTTCTGAGTCTGCATCATTAACCAAGGCACAAAAAAACTATAGTCAGCTGCATAAGGAAGCCTTAGCAGTCATATTTGGTGTCACAAAATTCCACAAATATCTTTATGGTAGGTCATTTACAATTTTTATAGATCACCAGCCCTTGAAATCATTATTTTTGAAGTTATTCCTATATTCCAAAATCTAGGAATATTCCAGGAACAGCAGCTGCTGCAATTATTTGATGGTTGGTCCTTTTGTCCACTTACAATTACAAGATTGTGTACAAAAAGGGAGCAAATATTCCACAAGCAGATATCATGTCTCGTCTCCCTAGTGAATCCCATGTCAAAATTGTAATTTTCTGTTTTTGTTGACACCATTAATTTCTCCAGAAACTGTCGCACAGCATACAATAAAGAATAGATCACTGTCAGAGGTAATGAATCAGGTTAAGTCGGGATGTTACAAGCCCAGCACCTCTGAGCTGAAGTATTATTATAAATTACGAAATTATCTGTTGGTTTCAAAAATTGCTTGTTCTATGGTGACAGAATAATCATTCCAAAATCCTTACAGCCAGAAGTACTAAACATTATTCACCAAGGGCATAACGGAATTCTTAGGTCAAAGTTATTCACTAGATCTTACATCTGATGGAGGACTATGAACAATGATATTCAAAGAATTGTACAATCATGTGAGGTGTGTCAAAAAAATTCAAAAATATAGAAATAGATCTTTCAGGTTCCCATAGCCAAAACTCAAACACTCTTGGGAAAGAGTCCATTTGGATTTTTTTATTTTCAACAGCAGACATTTTTTATTATTACAGATGTATATTTGAAATGAGTTGAATGTTTTCAAATGTCTTCTATAAATGTAGAATCGGTCTTATCTAAATTAAATGAAGTTTTTTTCTTATTTTTCAACTCTGTCATGTTTTGTATTTGGTAATGGTCTGCAAAGTTGCAAATTTTAACGAATATCAATACTATTAATTACAACTAAACCTAACGGTTCTAATAACTGTGCAATCCAGAGTTTGGCCTGAGCTCAGGTCTAACTAAATTCTAACTGAAAAATAATTAACTTAAAAACAATCTAACAACAACTAACGTTAACCAGCAAAAACAGAACCGGAAACCAGAACTTACAACTAGTAGTAATGAATAAGTGTTAGGTCGAAAACAACAAGACAATGTTAGAAACTTATACTAATAATTTGAATAAATTCTCATAACAAGTTAAATAACAAAAATTATAAATTTATTAGACTGAAAACACTTACAAAAAGTGTTAATAAATGCTTTATTGAAACGATAATAAAGCAACAATCAAATGTTAATCAAAAAGCTTGTTTAATAATTCAAAATCTCAACAATCAACTATTCACAAGAAATAAACTTTAAATACTAATTAATTCTACTGTAAATTAATCAACAAAACTTGTTTAATTCAACTCAAATATCAACAATCATTATTCAACAAAAGGAAACCTTAAATACTACTTAATTATACTACCTCCGCCACCAATACAAACTTCAAGCAAATTGCAGACCTTTATAAGAATTCCAATGTCACTTAACTAACCTTACGTCAATACAACACCTCGTTGAGTCGTTGGTTGCGTCAGCTTTTATATCTGAGTGACGTACAGTCCCGTGTTGCTTCATTTACATAAATACACATAACAAGTTTAAATTTATTAGCTTACAGAGTTATCAATTCATATCATCTTCTTTACAATTTAATTATATACGAACAAAGCATCAATATGAGATCATTATTATATTCTCATATCAGATCAGTGGTAAATGTATTTAGATTAGATGATGACATCATTACCCGGGATGGCTCTTCTGGAGGACGGTTTCCGATTCCGTAACACGTGATTGCTAACTATTACTACATGGGGAATGTGGAAGTAAGTCAACTCTTAAACTAAAATGTAATACGTTAGATAATAATGAAAATAACGATAAATAATAAAAGTACATAATAAAATAAAATAGGACAGGTCAGAGTTAACTTCCTCACAGGTTCACCGGTTCAATCAGGGAAATTTCAAAATTATTGTAAATCAAAAGGCATTAAATTACTGTTTTCCCCTAAAATATATTTCTGAGTCTAATGGATTAGCAGAGCAGTCAGTCTAAATGTTTAAACTTATGTTGAACAATGCATTATTAGTAAAGAAACAATCATTGTCTGAAATTTTAACATACTGTCTTTATAATTATCAGTCTATACCTTCTTCTGTGACAGGATATTCCCCAATGTCATTCATGTTAACGTTTGTCCCTAGTTCACCGTTATCAGTTTTAAGTCCAAAGTAAAGTAATCGATGGGAAAATTTGCAAGAAAGTCAAGTTCGAAATCGATTTGACTCAATCTACACCATGTAACCTTAAAAAAGTCTCAAGGTCATCGTCAGGCAACAGCAATGTCACTCAGCAAAAATTAAAAATGAATGATTCTGTCTTAGTCTGTCGTAGGAAAGAAAAATCCCAATAAAATGAGTTACTGGTAGAATTTGTAAGTGCTTAGGCAAATGCTTATACTTAGTAAGGTTTAGTCCCAGTAATATCATTAGAAAAGTCCATATCAATCAATTGCAAGTCAGTCATTTAAAAGATCATTTACATTCTCCTTTGCTTTTTTTGACGACAATTCTGAATCACATATTGCAAATCACGAATTTAAGAGTCAGTCAGGGAATTCTGACTGACCCTTAAATTAAATTTGGAGGTGTTCCTCTAAAACCAGTAGACAGTCTTGCACAACCCAGATTGGGGTCAAGTTCAAGAGTCATGCATTATGAGCAGTGTAGTAGGCCTCCATGAAGGTTTAGCCATAGTGTCTATACATAACTAATAATGTCTGTATAAATTATATGATATAAAAATTATTTTTTTTTATGTAATAAACAGTTCTCTGAAATTAAAATTATAAACGTGTCAATTAAGATAAACATTGGTCAATTGATCAATCAGTTTTAAAGAAAATTATTGTATGTCAAGGGAGACCATCCTTTGTATTAATGATACAGTGGCGCCTCGCAATTCAACGTCCCGCAATTCGACATTTCAGTTTCGCATGTTGGTGCATGTGCATGCATGGAATTATGTGATGTCATTTGCTATTACTCAGTTCTTTTTGGGCTACTTTGGTGTTTTCCTATGTTGTTTGTGTTAATTCTCAATTATACATTTTTCAGAAAGTAAAATATTATAATTATCATCATTTTATGAGTGAAATGTAAGGATAGGTTCAAAGAGAACTGACCAGAGGAATAATTTGAAAAGAAGAACACTTGACTGAACAAAGAAACGAAGAAGAAAATTGTAGATAAAGTGCAGAAAGACAGAAAAATTAAAATGTAATTCGAGTATGGCGTTCTAGGACAACTGTGGCAACATTTTGTAACAGAGAGAGATTATGGGTATTAGGGTGTCTGCTGGAAGACTTCATTCCAACATCCAAGGGCTAATAAGTTGTGTGTTGTGTATAAAATAGCGAATTTTGTAATTCAGTGTGTTATACAATAGTAAAACACATATAATAAAATAAATAATATAGTGTATCTCTCTCAACCTCACCCATTGGAGGAGTGGGATGGGGACTGATAACGAATTAATCTATTTTATATAATCTTATATGGGAAATATTGTACCGCAATTCGACAGTTTCTCAATTCGACATTACTTCGGCGACGGTTAGTGTCGAATTGCGAGGCACCACTGTAGTACTTTTTGTCAACCGTAAGAGGAGAGAAGTGTTATGTCCGGTAAAGTTAAGTGCCTCTAACTGGTCACTGTAAGAGGTTATAAAAATGATGCAAGGGTGTGTCAACAGTTAAAAGGAAAGTATTATTGCCTTTACGGTCGGGTGATGTCCAATAAAATCAAGTACATACAGATGGCCACTATAGGAAGTCATGAAGATGATGCAAGGGTGTGTCAACAATTAAGTGCCATTAGAGTCAGGTGCATCCTGCCAGTCTCTGTGGGAGATTGTGTCCTGGTGTCACCATATTCAGTACTTCAGTCTCTCTCTCATCTTGTCATCTGTCTGAATCAGTACGAATTGTTCTAGTCTCCCGAGACAACTGTTGTCTTGTATCACTTCTGAGATAGAAAGTTAAAACTTGTTACATGTTGTTCATTTGTGTGTCTCAACATTTATTTTCGACAGTGACATGTGAAAGCATATCAATAAAGTTAAAAAAAAATTTAATCACTTGCAATGACTACATTATTTATCCTAATCAATTACACTTTATTGCTTCTGATATATGATTACCTTCTCTACCCTCATATCTTATCACAATTCTTTAGTCTCTCTTTTCAAATGTTATAATTTTTTTTTATTAGTGAAAATGAAAATACAGTGGTGCCTCACAATTCGACGTCCCGCAATTCGTCGGTCTCGCAATTCGACATTTGAGTTTCACAGGTTTCTGCATGCATGTTTATGGAATTGTGCGATGTTATTTGCTATTTGTCAGTTCTTTTTGGGCTACTTTGGTGTTTGCCCATGTTGTTTCTGTTAATTTTCAATTCTACATCTTTCAGAAAGTAAAAACTTGTAATAATTATTATTTTTTTGAGTGAAATGTAAAGATGGGTTCAAAGAGAACTGATGAGAGGAATAATTCCGAAAAGAAGAACACTCAATTGAGCGGAGACGAAGAAAAAAATATAGATAAAGTGCAGAAAATTAGAACAATTAAAATGTAACTCAAATAAGACGTTCTTAGGACAACTGTGGCAATGTTTTGCAACAGAGAGAGAGAAGATTATGGGTATTAGGGTGTCTGCTGGAAGACTTCGTTCCAACATCCAAGGGCTAATAAATTGTGTTGTGTATAAAATAGTGTTTTTTGTAATTTAGTGTGTTATACAATAATAAAACACATGTAATATTCTTGTGTTTTTTGTAATATAGTGTGTTATACAATAATAAAACACATATAATAAAGTAAATAATATATTATTATACAATAGCAAACCACATATAATAAAGTAAATAATATAGTGTATTTCTCTCACCTCACCTGTTAGGGTAGTGGAATGGGGTCCGATAATGAATTAATCTATTTTCCATAGTCTTATAATGGGAAATGTTGTCCCGCAATTCGACATTACTTCGGCAACGGATTAGTGATGAATTGCGAGACACCACTGTATTAGGTTTCAGTACCAAAACTCTTTTAATATACCCATTTATATTAAGAAAAATGTATTTTATGCAAAAATAATATTTTGAGGAAAATATCTTCTGAGAAGATATCTGGTTATTTTATCATTAACAATGATACTTCAATATTGATTGGAATAAATTAGGTAATCATTGCAAATGAATAAATTTTTTAAATTATATGTACTTTGTAGTTGATGTTGATCCACTGAGAGATTAAAAACATTTCTGTTAATAAATTATTTTGTCCTATTAAGAGTTTTGTAAAGTGTGCGTTTTTTGGCGAAACAGGATGTCTTTAAAGTTTTTAAAATGAAAAGTAAAGATAGCTGTTATTCAAATTTCGGAGTCAAATCTCCAATCAAAAGCAAAAGTTTTAGTAAGAAAATGTGATGAAACTCAATAGTGATGTTACAAAATAATGAAACTCAGAGTTTCACCATTTTGTAATATTCTGCTAAAATATTAAATATAACAAAAATTTTTAAAATATATTCTGATTGATCTTTCTGAGATTTTCTTATATTATAATATATAAAAACTATATGAATGCAAAATGAATCACTTTTTTCAAAATATTAATTTTTCTATCAATAAAAATATGAATTTCAAAAACTAAATACTTAACTTTTTAAATAATAACTTCAAAGGAACTATATCCAAATAAACCTAAATTATCAAGCCAAATTTTAGCTCTTGAAACCGTTTTATTAATTAACCGTTTAAAAATTAGTTAAAAATCCTAGTTCAATTATTAATTAATAGATGGCGCCACATTGATTTTGTAGAAATTAATAATTATTCTAATTACGAAGAGGCGCTAATTAGTTCCAAATTATTTCAAATCATTAAAATTATTCCGTTACCAGTTTCAAGGGCTAAAATTTGGCTTGATAATTTAGGTTTCTAAATACTTAATTTCTAATTTTCTAGCTTTTCTGATAAAAATATCAGAAATGCATCAAAAATGCTTATAAAGAAATCAGAATTATAATCTGAATTATTATATTATAAGCAATATTGGAATGATTAAAATATCTATATTAATTTAAAAATTTAATACATTACAATAATAAAAATGTTTTTTTACTTTTAAATTATTATTTTCTTCCTTCTTTTTTATCCAATTTAAAGCTTGATGCTCTGGATCAATAAAAAGATAGAAGTAACAAGAGAATGTAGTCAGTATTCCATTTTGTATTGAAAATTCATCTGATGGAAGACCTTGAGATATCCATCTATATAATGTTTAAATAAGACTGATTTTAATAAAAATTATATCTTAAATAAACATATATAATCAGCAAAGAATTTTTATAAGTTTTATTTTTAGTAATGGTATACAGAATTAAGAACTACCATATACAGTATACTTGAATATAAGTCGACCCCCCCGACTTCAGAATTTGAAAATTCATGAAAATGCAAAACCCGTGTATAAGCGTACCCCCCGACTTTAGCACTTAAAATTCAATAAAAATTTGAAACCAATAAATGTGACCTTTGATTTTTAGTTATTGGTATATTAATGTCATTTGACAAAATAAATATTTTATTGAAACTTTAAATATATATATATAACTAAAATGCAAATACAAGAGCCATGCAAGTGTAATTTAATTAATTTATAGTTTATAAATGTGTATTCAATTTTAAAGAATTAATGTTTTTTAATTGAGTGTGGTCAATAATTGTTGCAATTAATACAGTGTTGAATAATTGGAATGATACAAAGATATTCAAAAAAATTTATGGTAAATTAAACACTGCCTATGTAAAGAATTATATAATAAATTATAATAATACAAACACCAGTATATCAATTTAAAAGATAAAATTTTATTTTAACTCGAAGTGATCCAGCACAGCGTGCCTACATAAGATTCTTGGATTACTGTAGAGAATTTCTGCGTTGTGGCACATCAGGCAGTGTGGTGTCACCTATCTGATGCACTTTTATAAATGCAAGTTGGAGTCAGCAGCATGACACGCTCAATTACATTTGGAGTAAAATTTTACTTTATTCCAAAGCGAGATTGATGTTGCTGTATGACATTATCGTTAAGATGATGTAATTTCAGAAAATATCAAGTTAACGAAGAGTAATAAATTTTGATAATTTACATAAAAATATTTTCTTTTTATTGTTGTTATTGAATAATTGTTTTCTTTTCTAAAAAAAGTTTCATATAAGTATCCCTCAGTAAAAATTCCATTAGAATAATACATCTATGTTACATGACTCCCAAGAGACCATTCAGAGTTTCATTTTCCTTTTATATTGTATTTTGTCTAGTCGAGTCAAGTTACTGTATTCAAATCTTTGATCACATTTTAAAATGAGTGGATCATCCTAACAATGATATCATACATCATTAGGATGATGTGTGCAACATGATTTCTAGACATTAAGTGTGCAATTTTGAAGTTTTGATTTTGCTTAAATGAACTTTTTGATAGATTATACTTATATTTCAGTACAGATTTTAAATAATTATTATTTTTTCATTATTTTAAACATAGTTTATTTTCTAATCTACATTAAATCGTTGATGAGTTAATTATAATAAGCATTTATCGATTACTAGCGAATGGATTAAAACATTCTTAAAATAATAATGAAAAATAAATATATTTTTTCACCCAAATATGAATCTTAGATAAGATTCTTGATTTACTGTCAAGTTTTTGCATTGCATCATATCAGGCAGCACAGCATTGCCCATCTGATTATAGTATATAGATACAGGTTGGAGTTGGCGGAATGATGTGCTCCATCACTTCGGGGTAAGGTAAAACTTTACCTGTATTGTATTAAATGAATTATTGCAAAATTTCCTTCCTGGTCTTCAGGAAACATTCAATAAGTTATGGTTTTGCTTACTACTACAATTTCTCCAGCCAAAAAGAGTTGATTTTTTTCATCGACGTATAAGCTGACCCCCACTTCAGAAATTTTTTTGAGGGAAAAAAAAAAACCTCGGCTTATACACGAGTATATATGTTTTGCTTACTACTACAATTTCTCCAGCCAAAAAGAGTTGATTTTTTTCATCGACGTATAAGCTGACCCCCCACTTCAGAAATTTTTTTGAGGGAAAAAAAAAACCTCGGCTTATACACGAGTATATACGCTATTTTGAATTATTTATAATATACTTATATTAGAGCATAATAGAAAACAAGTCATTAATTTTAAAATAATTAATTTTGAAGTTTTTGAAATAAAAAGTTTTATCATCACATTTTCAATAATTTTATTTTTGATTTCCATTAAAAAAAGGAAAATAAGCATTCACATAACTTTATCAGCCAAATATTATAGAAATATACAATGAACAAAGCTATTTAATTTGAATAACTTTACAAGTTATTTTGAATTTAAACTATCCATATCAATGATATCAAATTACATTTATTATTAGATCATAATAATTTACAGATGCTATTGTAGTTAGGAATGCATTTTATAATCTATTAAATCATTACACTGCTCCATTTCCTAATATATCAAACACTAAGCTCTTTGCAGGGAAAGAAAAAATACATTGTATTTAATTTTTTATTTTAACTAGCAAACCTGTTGCAGCTACGCTAGCAATAAAAAAAATATATATTGGTAGTTGATGAGTGATTTTATAATTTAATTTCAAAAATTAATCTATTAATAGATTAATTATGAGTAATTACAGAATTTTCTGTTGAATTTAATTAAATGCTCCACTGGCACTAAAGTTCTTCGCCAGAGACTGAGAGACGTCGCCGGGCCTAGGGGAAAAATTTACATGGGCTCCAAGTAATTTTATAGTTATAAGGTTGGGGCAGTTTATTATCCTGCTTCGTACTCTAATTTTCAATACCATCTTTCAACAGCCAATTAGTGTGTAAAAACAGATTGTGGGCTGATATGCGACTCCTCGTGAATCCCGAGCCGGGAAATTTTACCACATCATCACTCTCCTTTCGTTGGCCCTGTTTTCGCTGCTCGTTTGAAAATGTATCTGCCTCGAGGCACACTGCCATGAATCCTACTTAGTCTTTATTGACGTCATTAGACACTCTGAACACTGGCAAATGACTGTACGGTTTAAAAACAGAAAAGGTGGTTTGCTTGCTCAAATGAGTGATCTCAGTACATGGCGATTCTTAAGCCATTCAATTAAGCTAAAATGAAAGATTTTTGTGAATTAATGTAAAATTATCATCCAACAGATATTGTAGTGATGTCATAAATACGATTGAAAATATTTATTTCATTTATATATGTCTGAAT